>VUQR01013335.1:26541-43922 GCA_015108515.1 Hemichromis elongatus | reverse complement strand
AGACCATCAGCCCATTATCCCTTACTACATGGCCTCTAGTACTGCTTTATCAACACAATCTGATATTTTCCAGAGAACTTCAAGTGACTTTAACCTGCATGATGCTTAAAATTGTTATGTTTCAGTTAATGTTAGCCAATTTTTTAACCATTAGTCTTATCCAGCCATTTACATTTCTTTTCTAACTTTAATGCACTTTCAGTACTCCGTTTTTTGTATGTGTGTGTCTTTTCCAAAAAGCAAACTAGACAAGAGGGCAGGAGACAATTGAAGACAAGCATACAAAATTCAACCGGGGCTCATTACAGCCAAGCGAACACAACATCCAGAACATATGTAATAAAAGATCAACGTCAAGACAGCTACAGATCAAACTAGTATCAAAAGGGTCCTGCCTTTGGAAAGTTGTATGCGCCTATAAAATACAAACGTCTTAAAGCAGCAGCTGACCAGTGTAACATTAGCATATGCCACATCTCCCAGAGATATTGGCCACTGTTGAATACTAGCATCTCTTGCTAGGCTAGTAATCAACAGCAAACAGTCAAAGCTTTGTCAAGCAAAAATCACCAAACACAGAATCATGTGGTTAAATTATAACCACAGACTTGCTGTGAATTAGTCACTTGTTTGATTATATTATTTTCAATTAAAGAAGGTAAAGATATGTGACTGCTGTCCTTATATCTTCAGTCTGAGTAAAACAGATGACATCACAGTCTTTTCTTGCAGCCGCTTGCAAATGCAAAAATGTATATAAGTAGCCATGTTTGGGAGCGACTGCTCTATTGGGTAACAAAACCAGGGAGTGCTTCTTGAACAAAGCAAATGCCACATTAGCATCGGCTGCAGGTATTCACCAAAGCCCTGCAAATATCATAACTCAGTGGCTCCAATTTTAATCATGCAAGAATGAAAAACACTGACTTTTCATTAGACGGGATTCAATTTGACTAAGCTTTCTTTTACTAAACGGACGCCCCTTTTTCCACTGTGTGGTTAACCAACATAAACATTTAACACGGCTTGTTGCCATGGAATCATACTAAGGCTCAGCTCCTCTCTATTACCCATAGCAACTTTAACTGATAGGCTGACTAAGCGGCTGGATGAATATCTGACAGACTGGCTGGCAGCAATGACTGGCTGATTGCTTGTAGCATGTTTAAAGGGATTATGTGAATGGGAAAATAGCTCATAATGAAATCCCTGGTGAACAAACTCCATGCCGTCTTATTAAAAGTTGAAATGGGAATTATAAAAAGGAGGAGAGGGGAGGTTGATTGATAGGAAATAATGATGGGTGAAAGGCAAAATACGGATTATAGGAAATAGGAGGCACAGCAAGGTAAATGTTTGAAGCAAAGGAAGCACAAAAAAAAAAAAAGGGAGAAAATCCCAAGCATGCTCTACTCCTTTGTCAGTGAAGAGGGTTCTCCCCATGTCCGCTCTGCTCCCTGACCGGCTCAAGCTGCCTCTTCAGTTACACTGCTTAGGAGCACGTGCTTCACATCTCCCCATCTAAATGAGCCCAATGTGTTTCCATCAGTGAACCGACTGTAAATTAATCTCTTTGTTGTCTAACAGCCTGGGCAGGGACTCGATTAGGACAATGAAAAGAGTGGAATTCAGTGGACGAAAGCCAAAAATAAGCATCATCATTAGAGATGAACGATGGATGTGCGTCCAGAAATGTGAACTAAATCATTTATGTCCCATTTACATGACTGTAACACGATCTGCCTGTGACCTGAGCATAATAAATCTCCCCTGGGCTCAGCTCTTACTATAAACAACAACAGATAAAGTCAGTGTGCATCCATTTGTGTATTTTATTTTTTTTGGGACCCCATTTACAGCTGAAAAGCAGACTAACTGTGAATCATCAGGGCATTAAAACATGCATGACTGAGCGGATTAGGGGATGAAAGATGGGCTGGGATAAGCAAATGAAGCAGTGAATCACAGGAAGACAAATAGGTGTTACTGACTTTAAACAGACTGTCTGGGTATTGGTCACAGCGATCCGCATAATAGTGGCCAAATAATGGATTAAAAATTAAGGCGATTCTAAGCCACAAAAACAACTTTGTTTAATTATAAATGTAACACTAGACCAAAGTGCTGAAAAGCTTTACTCACGAGCTCGTTTGTTCAGACTTTTTGGACTCTGCGAGGACTACACATAACATATCAATGGCAGACAATCAAAGCAAATTAATTTTAAAATCCTGTCTAGGTCCGTTAATCACCTTAGCGGGCTTTTGTAACTTTGTAATGTCAGGATATCCCCGTCACAGTGAGCATCCTGAGAGATCCTCTGTTAACAGGATGAGATAATGTATTGGAAACAAAGATGTGCTGGACTATCTGGTTTTCTGACATCAAATGACTAACAGACCTGTGTATTTATGGCTTTCCCTGAGTTCATTTATCTTCACGGTTAACCGGGGCTTAGTATAATATCTATTTAGAGTTATGAATTCCCAGAGGAATGGATTTTTGGCTTCCAGTTGTAAACAGCCAGACGCCTTTCGTTCACTTGAGTGTTAATAGCTAAACAACCATTACAGCGATATTATGCAATGGTGGAAAAGCTTTAGTAATACAAACTATAAAAAAGAACCAGTTTTTCCTGGTTGAAAAAAAGTCTAGAAGGGAATCTCTGAACCCTCCTATCCTACCTATTGCTAGCTATTACTAGGAATTCTGCAAACCTGTTAAGTCGCTGTATTCCTCACGCCAGGAATAGAATGTGGGTCAATGCTAGCTCAGTGGAGTTGACATGAGCTTACCAACTACTGACGCCAAGAGCTACACCACAGCTGCCGCTAAGTTACATTATAACTCTCCATGTGACACCATGACCGCAGGGTTGATATGTGCTGGTGCACTGGCAGTCTGCTCATGGTTATACCCAGGCATGGATAAAGGCCAAGGAAATCATTAAAATTGTATTCCATGATTAGATACTTGACCAACCAGACATTTTTTATATTATCCGTGTCTGGTTTGCCATCACTATTTGTGCCTGATCAAAATACTTTTGCCTTACTTAAAAGTTGAAAGGCAAAATAAACATTGTCTAAATGACAATAAAATTGGTTGGAACAAAACCAGAGACTGCTGTCTAAGTTTTCCCTCAGTTTTATTCTTATAAACTGGTGGTTCTTATTTCTTCAAAATAAAACTGTCCCCAAAGACCAGCTGCACAGTGTATTTAAAGCCAAACTCGTGAAATAGGAGAATTGGCGCTACTTCCGGTCGGCCATTAATAGCGGATTAAATTGTCACAGGTGTGCTTTAAATCCGCATCAGCCAATCAGAACAAAGAGCAGGGGCCGTCGATTTCGCGACGAGGCTATAAAAGTACATGTGCTACTTATAGCCCCACATGTGGGTGAGAACATTAAGTTTACCCACATGGCGCTCGTGTGGATGATTTAATAAATGTATGACATTAATCTGTAAGGCTCCTCCTTATTATACCTACTGATCCACATACATGTGCCCCTGATACTCTGGGCTATAGAACAAGCGAAGCTAGGCCAAAAGCACCGACAAAGGGCCCGTTAATGTTTCTTTATCAACAGTTTGCCTTTGGATTACACAGACACACTGACTTCCCCCCCGTTACGTTACACCGTAGAGCCCTATTACTTAAAAGAGCCGCCTAATCAATACCTTCGATCTGTTTGGAGGCCGGTTATTGTTTGGGGTCTTTACCTCACAGTCGTAGAGGTCCGTTAGCTGGTCGATAATCCACTCCTCCAGGTTCAGTCTCTTCCTCAGCTCTTTGCGGTCATATTTGACGGTAACGCGCCCCTGCTTCCGAACTGGTGTCTCCGGTTCCTCCGTGGTACCGGCCGGCGTCTGGAAATATACCCGGGGTTGAGGGCTCGTCTCCGGGCTTGTTACAGCTGCCATTGTCGCTTGGCTTGGGAAAGAGGAAAAAAATGCCCCCGGAGCTGCAGAAGTGTGAAGTGGGCGACAGACAAAAAAGGTCTGTGGACGTGCGGCTCGTCGCTTTTCCGCAGCGAAAAATCCCGGCTGGTGAATTTGTGACTTGGAAAAAAAATCCCCCGAAGAAGAAGAAGAAGGACCGACGCTGGACCTGATGCTTTTGTTGTCAAAAATCGCTCAAAGGGACATTCGCAGCGGCTGCTCGCTTCCACCACACAAAGGGGACCGACGGCCACGGGGAAACGTAAAGGCTAACCGGCTTACTGGGCTATTTACAGCATGCAAACTCTGCTTATATAAAAAGAGAAGGCAGAAGACGCAGAGCCGGCCTCAACTCTTCATTCAGTACAAAGAGAAATCACACGTCTCTCTCTCTCTCTCTCCCCCCCCTCTCTCTCTCTTTCTGTCTGTCCCCACGAGGAGTGCGGACTCGAGCGCATCCGGCGTACCAGGGGAGGGGAAAAACGAACGAGAGACTTTCACCACCATCCGCTTTCAAAAGGAGCTGACTTTTAAAACTTTATTTGTTTTTCTTTTAAAATATATTTCCCAACTTTACCACGTGACCACCCATCCCCCGGAACCAGCAATCCTTTTATTAAATCGATTTAAAATGCACGCATAATCAAATATAAGCATCGATTCCTTACAACTTCAAAGACTTGTAGTATTTACCCACGTGATCTCTTAAGATTTCTCCCAAAACACCCAGCTTTTGACAACCTGTACGCCCCTTTTTAAATCGCCTGTATGTAATTTTCTCTTCAAACACTTCCTTTTTCAGTATCTTCATAACTGTTAGAATATCTCCTCTAGAATCTGTGAAATCTAGGCTATATGGGTACATTTTCACACCTGCATCTCACTGTTTGTGAAAATAAGAAGCATTCATTTCACAATACACAAATTATAATTGCATCAAATTGTATTTGCAAAAATGTACTTTCTCCCTAGTCCCACAGTGCAATCAGTGCCACAGGCAGAACGCAACCGGATCTCCTTGTTTGCTTTTGAAATTTAACTTAATCTCAGATCTACTTGCTAAAGGTGATCCACGAATAGGAAGGCAATGCAGTCAGATTTCTTCCCAGTGTGCCTATTGTGCCGTAACAGCAGGGAACCCTACACCCTGGCTAGGCTGCTTAATAACAAGAGTTTTAATAATAACAGGAGCGTGAAGTGAAAGGGGGAGGTAAGGATAGGGAGAGCGAATTCATAATGTCTCCGGCTTGCTCCACTGGTGTGACTATGGGGGTGTTCACATCTGTCAACACGCTCATATCAGTGTGTTTATGTGCGTGCGTGTGTGCAGCTATTTTACAGACAGCCATGGCAACGAGACGTAGAAAAACCTGCATTATTCAGCGGGCATGTCTGAAACTTACAGTCGAGTAAGCACAGACAAGCCCGTACACGCTCATACGGTACACACTAACATAAACATCCATATATGTGAAAAACACCAGTCACTTTTTTTTTTTTTTTTAGAAAGAAGCACTAAAGCTACAACAGGTAAAAGAAGGAAAAAAAATCAATTTCTAAACTATGTTTGTGAGCACCAATACACCAGCTAACTGGACTTGTAGATCTTGCTTGGAAATGTGGCGTTTTTGATTTCCTGTTAAACAAACCAGTGTAGAGGAAGGTAAGTATGACGGTAGCATGTAATGTTACAGCTAGGTGACAGTGAAAAGGTACAAGGTGTGAGAAACTATGTTAAAACCGTACATATTAGTCCTACAAATCTCAAAGTTGCAAAGATCACGAGGTTCTAAAATGAGGAGAGTGAAAATTATGGCCTGTGCATGGACATCTGCCAAAGATCCCAGATTTGTTGTCCAACACTATCATGTATTATTATGCCCTGTCCTGTCCATGGCTCCAGGAAAACTATTGATCCACCAAAAGGATGGACCTCTATGCAGGAAATCTTCCCCTTGCTCCAGCATACAGTACAAGTGCAATTTAAAAGAGTATTTTAGTTTTTCTATAACTTTATACTTATTCTATTCTAACTCCATAGATAAATGTACTTTGTACTTTTTTGCAGTTTTGTCACCTTTAGTTACTTTTTTGTTACACACTATAGACTTTACAGATTTACCAGTGAAAATATGACATATAACTAATAACAAACATACAAACCAAACTGGTGGAATTAAACTTGGTTTGTGACTCCTGAATTTTACTTGGTTGTTCATTAGCTTACAGCTAAAAGATTAAAAACAAGTGTCCTTACATGTTCCAGCATTCATTAGTATTTTCACAGTTCCCCAATATTGATACTCTCTATTAAAAGTCTCAAAAGGTCAAAATATCTGATGAACTCATGAATATATGCATAAACTCTGGTGATAAAAATAAGTAAATAGATAAAGCCACTGTATGTTTCCATGCCGGACTACAAATTAATGGCATGCTGTAACGTCTTAGCTAAAAATATACTTTGATTTAGCCAGAAAGGCAGCGGCATCTGCTTTGTTTCCTAAAGAGTTCATCCACGTGGGGGTGCTGTTGACGTGTTCTTTCCTGTGTGGTCAGCTTAGTGATGTAACACAGAGACAGTCATAGAGAAATTCTCTTGTTAAGAAGACTGATTTGTTTTAGTGCGCATGTTTCAGATCAGCCCCTTTGGCTTTACTAGCAGCAGAAAATGCCCAAATAAATAAATACACGACAAAAAAGGTGCTTTTCTATTTATTTCAATAACTGCCGTGATTTTGTGGCGCAGTCTTGCTCTCTTGTCCCCTTTTCTCCCTTTGCCAAAGTAATAAATCAAAGCAGAACCTTGCTGCAACCTTTACTGTATGCTGTGCACGCAGTGTTGACTCACCTGTGCAAATACACCTGTGCTTAACACAGGCTACTGTGATTGAGGTGTGCACAGGTAGGTATCAGCCCTGTATCCTCTTAACAAATGAGGCATAGCTGGAACTGGTATGTCCACGTTCCTAATTATTGCACAATCAATCTTGCAATGTAAAAAAAAAAAAAAGAGGCAGTAGTGTTGCTGTGCAGCCACTAGATGTCATCATAAGATCATATCGCACGCGTAAACGTGCTTGACAATCAGTAATCTATAATAAATGAGTGGATTCCCCCATAGGGACCTCTTGGAGGCATTGGGGAGCTCCCATCTCATTTGGAAAGAGTAGACTGAAATGAATGGAGTTGTACTGCAGGTACATCAAAGTTCTTGTAATGTGAATCTGCATTGTGTCTGATCGCCTCTTGGGGTGTTTGGAGGCAGGAGTGTAATCGACACATTGCCTATTCGCCCACATGATAGCTTTTCTCGAGAACACATTGACAATAACCCCGCGGTGTGGTGGAGACAGATGGGTCCGGCCTCCAGTAAACTGTCAGCGACTTCAGGCCAAAATCTCAGCAACACTGTTAACAGTAATCTGATCAAGTTTTCTTTGCTACCGACTGACTGAGTCAGGCCTTTCCCATTAAAGCTAGTGTGTGCACTGTATATGCTTCTGTGTGCAGAGCGAGGCCAGTATGTGCGGAGAGACAGTGAATATGCCTGTGTGTCTTTGCACAATGTGTCTTTGTGAGTTCTTTGCTTTGCGTTGGAGAGAAAGATCTAGCTGTTACTAGACCGAGAGGGGGAAAGATATGGGTGGGGGTGGTGGGGTCTTCCCATTCACTCTTCTATGCGTCCCGTATTCTGTTCCATTTTTAACCTCTGTTGCCTTCTTTTGTCTCTTTTCTTAACCCTCTTTATTCGAAAGCTATTTTCAGCCTCCTTAGAAGACAAAACAAAACAAAAAGCATCTTTCCCTTTCTTTATTGTCAATCTCTCTAAATATCCAACTTGCTTTTCTTTCTTTTGTTTAACTGTAAGTGAACCAAACAGTAAGGGAGAATCTTCTTCCTTGTAGCATGAAAACTAAATGCCTGAACGGGATTAGATCTCGGACTAACTGCAGTTACATTTCCAGTCATTGAGCACTATTTCTGCGCCTTCCTTTTCATGGTTCTTAGCAAATGATACTTCCTTTTGCTCTGCCTTTCCTCCTTTGTTTAATTTCCTTTATTCTTCCACTAAAGAAACAGTTGATGGGCAATTTTATTTCAGGTTTATTTATATAGTGCCAAATCGCTACAGCAGTTGCCACAAGGTGCTTTATAGTGTAAGATAAAGACCCAACAATGATCTTTATGTGCAAGCAGATGGTGACAGTGGGAGGGAAAACGCCCTTTTAACAGGAAAAGTTTATGATTAAGGGGACAGGAGGGAAAAAATGCACATATCAAATACTTCTAGTGTTTGTTTGTAGTACATCTGAGGTGTGTCAAAGGATTGTTGCCTGTTGGTATTTGTTAATAGTAGCAGTAGTAGTAGTTATTTTTGGCCCCGATGAGCTGTGTTGGAGAAAGGTAAGAAGGTTTAGTCTCAGCTTAGACACACACACACACACACACACTTGATACACAATACACACATTATTTGCAGTTTTTAGGTCATGAGAGATTTTGTTCCAGAGACCTGAGGACTGGAGCACCCTCCGGGATTTGGATCTTATTCCAGGTACAGTTTGAAAACATGCAATGTAAGCATCTAAGTAAACGTCTGCATTCACTCTTTTATCATGTTTTGTTACCTAATTCCATTTTTTTTCTTTGCAGATAAGCCTCAGCAGCCAATGGGAGCGCGACACCTGTTGGAATGAGAGCTGAGATAGTGAGGAGGAGAGCGGGAGTTTGTTTAGCAGGGAGAAGACAGAGCAGCCAGAGGAAGAGAACTGGGTGAAACGGAGAGTGGGAGGTGGAGGGAGGCCTATTGACAGCACAGGTGCCTACGCTTCAAATGCAGGACTCAACCCGACATTGTTTGTGTGAACCCAGAGAAGATGTGCATGCGCTCTTGCCATACAGCACAGAGACGCGGCCTCGTGCTCATGCGTGCGTGCTGCACTGCAGAAAGAATGCACACGCATTAGTCCTCCCTGTGTTTGTGTGATGTCATGCAAGAGGCTGTACAGAAAGTGTGCCCCATTAAGGGTCATGATTTTTCATTTCCTATGGTTTGGTTAAGGAAACGCACACACAAACCTCAATTGCTGTCAGTCAGCAGGCTGCAGCATATCTCACATTCTTGCCCAGTGTGGTAGTTGCCAAAAAAAAAAATAACCACATCAGTTGCTCTGGAGCTTCTTTTTTCTTTTTTAAAAGCAGTCGAACTTGTAACGTTGCTCGGCAGCAGGATTTGAACAGGCCCGTGCTCTAACTGTGCCATCTCCGTTGCTCTCATGCTTCTTTAAAACACGATACGCTGCCACTGATCTGGAGGAGGGGAGGGGAAAAAGATCTTCAGTTACCTCACCTGCCAGTCCTCGAATTTATTTCCTGTTTGTGTAACACAGATTTGTTATCTTGAACCTATCCTTAATCGCGCATTCTAACTTTCTGAGTTACCGGACTACTTATTGCTCCAAAATCACCTCTTAAGCTGATTACTGTGCAATTTCCAATAACAGTGATACCGTGTTTTAATAACACTGCTGACTGTGCAAGCAATCTATCAGTGTCAACAAAGCAGCAGACTTAAAGCACATGAAGGCGGGAGTAATTCAGAATGAAAAGAACTTGGTGATTGCTTTTGCACCCTGCAGTGAACTACAGGAAATGTCTCTAATATTTTCATGGGGGACCTACGTGCGCCTGTGATATTTAATGAAAAACAGCCTTACACAATATTTTATTACTCTTACCCGGCTTTTCTTGCCTCGTGCCTCAGAGCAATAGTTTGTGTCACTCTTGTGTCTTTGCTCAAACGAGAAAATGTTTTTGTCCTCCCTTTAGGCCCGTGTTTTGAGAAAATTAGGGATTTTCTTTCCCTTTATGTTGTTTTATTTGGAGTTTTTTTTTTTTTTTTTTTTTTTAAAATATTTTTAATTTTTTTTTTTTTTTTTTTTTTTTGTTTTTTTTTTTTTTTTTTTTTGTGGGTTTTTTTGACTCCAGAGAGCCGGATTGGTGTGAAACAGGAAACCTGATCCTCTAATTATCAGCGAACACAGTGGGACTGCATTCTTCACGCTGTTTGACATTTTGATTTGAGAAAAAATAATGGAAGCAATCAGAAGCTCAGCCCGGCTCTCCAACTGGGCTCACAACCCGTTTGTGGCATGTTTACCGTCGGCTTTGAAGACCTCCACGCTTCTGCTCGTCTGCTCCTGGGTCTGTCCCCATCAACAACATCGTTTAGAAAAAAGCAAAAAGCCTGTAAACCACACGTGAAAAGAAAGTTATACCTTCCTGTGTCCTTGTTGTGTCTGTGTTAACTGAGTCATTTATGTGTGTGTGTTAATAATTTAAAGGCTTAGTGTCCTTGGTATGCTCTTCTACTCAATTTTAACTCTGAAAGCAGTTTCCTACTACAAGCCTCATTCACATGTTCATACAAATGTTTTGTTTCTATGCCTTTTCTGAGCTTTTAACTTAATGTTCACACAGTGATGGATGCACTGGGAAACTTGGAGGTCAGCGTCTTGCCCAAGGATACTTTTACATGCAATTTGAAGGAGCTGAGGATCGAGGATCAGATCACCTGCTCTTTGTGATAGTATACAGTATATAACAAAAAGTTAAAGGGGAGAAAATGGCTGTTATCTTAAAAGTTAGTGGCATTGGTATTGAGCAAATGCAGTAAAATGTTTTGGAAATGTAGAAAAAAACACAATTTTTTTTAAATTTCTGATACAAAATACTCAAACTTTAAATATCTTTAATTTATTCTATTTTTATAAGCTGCTTCTTATGTTATGAAGTTGGGTTTATAGAAGCAGACATGCACTTAGTATGTCCTAATGGAGAGGTATGAGATATGACTTCTTTGTTCTCTGTCCTCTTGCCAACAGATAAATAATCCACAAGAACAAAAACACATTTTCAGTCTGAACAATGGATTTCTTTTTTCTCATCCTACAGTTGCATCAGTGGCTTTGATTTGGTCCTGATTATGGGACAACTGAGCCCTTCTGCTAATAAGACCGCTCCTTTCATGGTGAACTGAGCCTGTTTCTTTATTTGTTTGTATTGTAGGGCTCACCAGGTGTTAGTGTGTAGTAAATATATTCTATTTTTGATACATAAAAAAAGCACACGGTTCAGGTTTTTATTATTTTGAGTTTAAAGCTTACTTTCGAACTGGGAAAGTCACTGCAGCACTTAAAAAGATGAACAAATTATGTGTTTTGTTATCGATGCAGCAAAGTAGTTGAACTCTATTCCCGAAGGCTGAAATCATTCTGAAAGAATTGTGAAGTTCCCTGAGCTCTGTCTGCTCCATTTGAGTGAAGCTGACATCACATCCGCAGGTCGATGCGACCTGACAGCACAACCGCTACTGCCGTCACCTGAGACAGTAGTCGTGTCCTCAGCTCACGTCTGGTGTAAACCGATTCGTTTAAATCCCCAAAATAACTGTGGAGTTTTATGTTTTGTTCTTTGACTAACCTACATTCGGGAAACTAAGCTACTTTTTATGGTTAACCTAAAACCTAAATCTATCCTATGTTGTTTTATTACAGCAGGTTTCTGGTATTTTTAATCCTGTATTCCTTCCACCTGTGCTTACTACAGATAGCACTTTTGAGAGGCCTCAAGGTAAATTACCACATGCTTCACAGTGGGGCTGGAGCCTATCAGAGCTACAATAGAGCGAGAGGGTAGACCCTGGACCGGTGACCAATCTAACACATAGAGACAGACAACCATTCACAGCTATGGGCAATTTAGAATCACCATTGGACCTAACCCCATTAACTGCATGTCTTTAGACTGTGGGAGGAAGCCCGAGTACCCAGAAAGAATATTTTCAAAAGTATTTACTCGGGTGTTCCAATCACTTCCATGGCCACAAGTGTATAAAACCAAGCACATAGCCATGCAGACTGCTTCTACAAACATCTGTGAAAGAACGGGTAGTAATCTTTGTGTTGTGCACCTTCCCTTGTCAGCTGGTAATATGGTGATGTTGTGGTCTTTGCTCAGGGGAGCGACAGCCTTCTTTTGCACTGGAGAGGGTGGCTGAAACTTTCATCCTGATTTGCTCTGCTTCTGTTTGGGATAATTTATTAGTCTTTATGGCAGTTTCTGTGGCTGTGATGAGGTTCATTAGGTCCACTGAAAAGTTCCTTACCTTTTATTCCTGATTGTCTTCAGGTGTGAAGTCCTCCTTTTCTTTTCTGTGTGGTGTAGCTCCTGATTAAGAAGTAAAAGTTTTTGTTAGTGAAGTGAGGAAGTTCCTGAGTTATCTTTCTTTTCCTTTAGAGTGTTGGGCCCACTGTGCCACTGTCCACATAGTTGTAAACCTCTTCTAAAATAGGGGAGGGTAGAAGTGTTTTCATTTCCTGCAGAGTCTGACTAACTTTTTTATCCTTTCACTTAGAAGTTGGTTTTGTGCTCGCCCTAGAATCCACTCTGCTCTGTGTACCCTGACCGTGGATCCAAGGTGCAAACTCTTGGGACTCAACAGGGGGTCCATGTCCCTCTTGGGGGACACTCCCACAGGGCTTAAATCTAGAACTAAAAAAGCTTCTTGGATGAGAGGTGAAACGTCTTTAACCAACTTAAATAAGTCCAGACGCTTTTCTTTCCAAGCTCCTTCGACTACGATGAGCTGGATGACTGAGAACCTTCACAGACAACTGGTAGATATATTTATCGTCACACTTTGCACACTCTCACTGCTGCTTAAGAGTTGTTAGTGTTAAAAAAAAATAAACTGAAGGTGAATGAGAACCCATTTGAACTCATTTTGTTTATTTTGATTTCAGCTCCTGTGCCAGTGACTGTAGTCTACTATAAAGCACGATGTGTCACATCTTCTTCACTTCATCATAACTGTGGGAGTGTAGTTCAGTTCAGAAAGGTTTAGATTTTTGCACAGTAATTCCAGTGTTTTAAAATCAAACCTCTGTCACATTGTGTTGTAGAAAGGCCCCAAATGCATCGCACTTGCAGACAAAATTAAAAAAAAAAATCAATTGAGATAATTTGGCAAAAATATGGAAAGACGAAATGAGTCCAAAATTGACAAAAAATCCTGACTGAGATGAGGAGCAGGGTGTTACACCATCATTAAAACTAACCAACCAACCAACAACCAAACAAAAACATATTAAAAAAAAAGAGTCTGTAATGTTTATAGATAGAGGGCTGATGGGAGGAAATGAGACACAGGTGCACTTAATCAACACAAGTGAGACATTCAGACAGACAGCAAACAAAACTGAAACAAGACACTTGAGATAAACCAGGTTAACAAAGAAGGAAACACTAAACATGACCGAGGCTGAGATAAAACAGTGCACAGTGAAAAACAAGAATTAAAAACTTAAGTACAAAAACAGTAAACAGGAATCAAAAAGAGCCCAACTGTTACAAAAGTAACCAGAACTAAAGCTCTGCATTACTTCGTTCCCTGTTTTTAAGTCGCTTTTAAAAACACATCTTTTTTCAATAGTGTTTAGACCGGTGTGAGTCGATATGTTTATTCTGTGTATTATTATTTGTTTATGTGAGTGTCAGTGGTTTTATCTTGTCTTTTACCCCTTTGTTTCTGTAAAGCACTTTGGGCAAACTTTCAGGTTTTTTGGTTTACTACACTGGAAAGTAGGAAACTTGTTTTGGGTCTTGGGTTTGAATCCAGCAGCTGGTTCTGGCTCCTCTGAGGAGTTTGCATGTCCTGTTTGTGCCTGCATGGGTTCTCTTCAGGTACTCCAGCCTCCTTCCACTGTTCAAACACATGCAAATTTGGGTAACTGGCGATTCTTAACTGAGAGTAAGTGTAATGTGAGTGTGAATGGTTGTTTGTTACCCTGTTAGAGCGACAGACAGCTGTTAAGGGTATACCGGGCCTCACAACTGTGGTTTGGTCAGTATTTGCAAAGTAGGTGACAGAAAAGTCTCAACTGTGGGGGTTGTTGCTGCAAATGTGTGCAGCTGTGTGACTGACTGGACCGTGCTACACACAAAAGGTCAACAGAAGAGCCTTCCTATTACCAAATCTGGACGCTTAATAACCTGCTGAACACACAGTCGCCCTAGCAGCTGGTCACTGACTCCAGATGATGCATGCTTGGTGCGGAGCAGCACACAGGCCAATCAATCACCTTCACATGCAGTTCTGAGAGGCATTTTCTGTGCTGTGCACATAGCTAGTTAATAGATGCATAAATTGTTATGGAAATCCCCCTGCATGTTCAAAATGACACAAAGACACTCCAGGGCTGTCCACATGACAAAGAAAGCAATTGCTCTGAGCTGGATTACATGTCAGACTGTCAGCTGATAAGAAATTTGTTTAGGATGAGCTTGCTGAAAGATGAGCGTTCTCCCTGTTTGGTGTCAGGATGAGATTTTATCCAGTTGGCAGTGTTCTGCAGTCAAAATTTGTCTGCATTACAATAGAGAGGAGTCAGGTTCAAGGCACTTTCCAGACGTGTATAAACAGCCATGATTTATCACCATTAGCCTTTGATATTATCTGATGGAAACAGTTAATGAGCTAATTGTTCAGACTATTGTGCGCTAGGTTAGTTATTTAAAGATGAGCAGAAAAAGGCTTGGAGTGCAGCTCAGTGTGAACAATGTGGTTCTTTGAGTCGCTGATACTAAAGGGGACCGGCAGGGAAGGTTTGAAAACAGCTCTCAAGGGCTCAATGACAGAGTGAACCCTTCAAGTGGAACTAAGCTCCCAAAATATGATACATTGCCGTGTCAGAAATCTTGTGAAATAAGCCGATTCAATTATGATTACGAAGCCAATATCATTTGTTTAAATCATAGTGGGAGCACATGATTAATATACTTCCATGTTTGCATTTATTTTTGTGAATCCTGGTTTGCACATTCAGTGGGAGTGCCTTCAGTCACAGCTCTCTTATTAATATGAGGATATTATAGGCATAATCTACTTACAGCCTAATTTTTAATAGAGACTTGGCATTTAATATGTGCAGAGTGGCTTCAAGTAGTTACAAGAGTCATGCAGCCATGATGATGGAGGAATAATAAAAAGTGTGGCAAAACGTCCAATAACAGCAGTGAAACGGCAGACACTAGCCTCCAGGGTTACACAAACAGCAACTGTTTCTTCTGAACTTTGTCTAAGAGACACTAATGCTGTGTTCACACATACAGAGTCAAAGGGGCGGCCTCTATCTCCTCTGTCACACGCTTTTAAGCTTACAGACATGGTTAGTGTTGTGCATCTAATTTATGTTCTCTGCTTGGGTTGTGATGGGTTTTTGTCTCCTTTTCCCACAATACTGGTACACAAATTAGTTAGTTACTGTATGCACACGTCCCATTCTGGTTTAGTTTGGAGTTGTATCTTATTATTCTACCAAAGCGTTCCCTCTATTTAATTTTAAGGCATTTTATAAAATGAAATTCACTTTTCAGATGGAAACAACCCAAGTAAACTAGGTGAATTGGGTTAATGCTGTCATGCATCTTTATTTTATATTTATATTTTCACAAAGTGGAAAGTTCCTCAGTTTTGTTGAGACCCCACAGCTGCTGAGCTGTTAAATTTCTAGGCTTTAATAGAAAGGTGTATAAACAGCCTGCATAAAACGGGAAAAAAGTCCATGCATATCCTCAGCAGCATATGGGGGGGGGGGTGCAGGCTAGAATTCCAGTTTTCTTATTTACTGCATCTAGTTTATGATAATATGTATTACTTACAAGTGCGTCTGCATTGGATCTCTCTCTTGTGGCCAGATGAACAAAAACGCCTTACCTTAATATGACCTGAGATGGCATCTCAGGCCCTCCCAGGTATGGGGGTCCATCTCCCCCACCACACTACCTGCCTGTGGCTGATGCCGACAGACATCTATGTGTTGGTGGTTCTCAGTGCCCGCGGCTCAGTCGGGCTCCTTCCGGGGGAGTGGGGGGCCCTCGGACCTCGGGCCGGGAGCTGGATTAGATAATATTTGTTTGGTTAGCTCTTATTAATTTTTGATGTGGAGGAATTAGAAGCAACCACCGCCCCAGTGATCTGGGATCTGTATATGCACCAGAAAATGTTCTGCAATTCTTCACAGGACACTGTGAACTAACCTAATTGAACAAGTTTGTTTGGGTTAAGCTACAAGACCACAGCTGTTAAGGTGCACCTGTGAAGATGGGAGTTGTGTTCTGGGTGCTTCCTGTGAGTTTAATTACATGAATGTACAGCAGGATTGTAAAAGAGATGAGAAGAGCACACTCAGCAGGTCTCCACTCATAAAATTAAAGGCTGGAAAATGAATAATAACTATTTGCAATAATGTTTAATGCAGAGCAGCTAGCATGAAGGAAACAAATGTATTTAATTTGCTCTTCGTGCATTTATTTCCCATCGGTTTCTGAGGGCAACTCAATACAAAACTGTCCAACACAAACAGCCCCCCCACTTCCCCCTCGCCCCACGTACTACTACTGAAAATAAGAGCTCTGTTTTAAAGGCTTTTCGGATTTATCAAAACAGCAGGAATTGCAGCACAGTCAGCACATAGTCTCCTCCCTCCTGACTGAGCCTCTTCATCATTTAGTCTTTTCGTGACATCGCCGGTCAGAGCGGAAAATTCTATATTTGCCGTAGACACGGTAAAGCAGACAAAGTGAGCGAGCACACTGGTTTATAAGCCAGGAGATTACTACTAATGTTTGAGGTTAACAGGAATATGTTTCACCTGAAAGGAAGGAAAATGGATATAAAACCTGAAAGGGAAGGAAATGTTACATGTTCCAGGTCATCCAACTTTCCCTATCCCTTCAGTGTCCCCTTTAGGGACATTTCATATTCCCTCAGGCTCTTTTTCCTGTTCGCAACGGGAATAGGGAATAGCTATAATATGGCAGATTATAAAATATTCATTTAAATAACCCAAATGTCCCTGTGTTGTAGGGGGCAGATGGTTTACTGATTTAGAAACAATTAACCAACTAATTGAACCGTGTTCGTGTTGCTTTGTCACTGCTGTTTCCAAGGTCACAGATGAATCGTCAGTCTCTCCTCTTTTTTCAGTAAACACAAAGTTTTAACATTTCCAATTAAATCTGTGTGGCGGACGTGGCCTGCGGTGGCGTGCGGGGAGGGCGGACGCACCTGCACGCCATCCGCAATCATGCCCACCGCCTTTATTACTTGCACCGTGTCCTGTGTTTTGGGGTTGTGAGTTACGTGTCGAGCTGGCAGCGGGAGAGCTGCAGCTCTATATCTGTGTTGTGATAATAAAAGATGTTTAAAAGTGTAAATGTGTCGACGGGTCTGCCGTGGTCGTTTACCTTGGTGCCGAAACCCAGGAGGGGAGACACGGCAGACCCAGGACCGAGCCAGCAGAGGGGAGAGCTGGCACAAACGGTGGCCGAGCTCGCGGTCACACAGCGGGAGCAGGCGGCGGTGTTGCGCT
>VUQR01013335.1:16263-26521 GCA_015108515.1 Hemichromis elongatus | reverse complement strand
TACAGTAGTCCAATCTGGATGTGATAAATGCGTGGATAAGCTTTTCAAGATCCTTTAAAGGAAGGAATGGCTTTGCTTTAGATATATGACGCAACTGGCAAAAGCTGTTTTTTACCACAGTGGAGACCTGTTTCTCAAGTTTAAAAGAGCCATCCAGGAACACTCCAAGGTTTCTTACAGTGAGCGAGAGATGGCTAGCGAAAGGGACTAGGGCATCAGCTAACTGGTCTAGTGGAGTGCGACTACCAAAGACTATGATTTCGGTCTTATTCTCGTTCAATGTAAGAAAATTATGTGATAACCAAATTTTAACTTCATGCAAACAGTTGAACAGAGGTTGCAAAGAAGCAGATACCTCGGATTTCAAAGATGAATAAATCTGGATATCATCGGCATAACAGTGTGTGGTGGGCGTGGCCTGCGGTGGCGTGTGGGGAGGGCGGACGCACCTGCACGCCATCCGCAATCATGCCCGCCGCCTTTATTACTTGCACCGGGTCCTGTGTTTTGGTGTGGTTATTGTGAGTTATGTTGAGCTGGCAGCAGGAGAGCCGCAGCTCTGATTGTGTACAGCAACCGTGTGTGTTGTGTTTGAATAAAAGATGCTGAGACGAATGAATGTGTCACTGGGTCTGCCGTGGGTCATTTACATTGATGCCGAAACACAGGAGGGGAAACACGGCAGACCCAGGACTGAGCCAGCAGAGGGGAGTGCTGGCGCAAATGGTGGCCGGACTGGCGGCCACGCAGCGGGGGAAGGCGGCGGTGTGGCACTCCCAGCAGGAAGAGCTGCAGGTCCGGACTGAGCACCACCTGCAGAGAATGAAGGGTCTGGCGGCTCTGATCTGCGCCTGGCCGGAACCGCCGCCAGCCCCAGTGGCATTTACCCACTCGGCGGAAGTGGAGGAGCTCCGGACCGTTCCGGCGCCCGTGCCGGCCCCAAGGGTGCGACCAGCCCCTTCACCGCCGCTCCCCGCACGCCATCGCAGGCCACGCCCGCCACAATCTGACTCTGTTTATACAAGGTGCCAGCATTTCAGTATCATATCTACAACAGTTTATACAATTTTACTACTTTAAAGTACATTTTATATTAGCAGTTATGTAAGTAAATAGGTTTTTTGTGGAAAGTATAAGTATGCAAGGAAGTGCAGTTTCATTTGTCACCAGGTACAGACACACTAACATCTCACTATGGTGCAACGCTTCTATCCAAGATCATGAACGTCAATTAAGAACATTTGATAGTGCTCCCATCATGTGGCGGAGCTGCATAATTAGTGGCTATAATTCAGAAACAATGATCTGGGCTCCAGCTGCCCACACTGGCCTCCGGGCACTGCACAGGACAAGATGAACGGCCCTGCTCACTGGCTTCACGCAGCCAAAAGCACCCATGGGTAAAGTCCAGAACCCTTCTGACAGATCGTATTTGTTATTAAGTAGCAGCGAGTAACGGGCTCCGGGTCCCGTGAACAGATCCCGACACGTCATTACTCATTAGGTAAGGCGTAGTGACTAATTAATATGCTGGAACATTAATCATTTTGTAATGAAGTGCAGTTTTTCATTTTAATTTACCTTTATTTAATTTATAATTTGTTTGCCACCAACATGGTGTCAAAAGCAACACAGTAACAATAATGCAACGGAGTTTACATAAAATACCAGCAAATGTAAGACATCGAAAACACGCTGTGAGACATTTTCATTCCACATTATATCATTTGTAAGGAATAACTGAAAAATGTGACTGGATTTTTGTTACTTTTGTGCTCAACCCCAGCCCTGGTATGAAGATCCACAGCTCAATAAAATTAAAAGAACACTGCGGAAATACTTCAGAGCTCGATGCGGTGAAAAATGTCAGGCATGACATCTATACTTATGTAAAGGGTTAGAAATGAAAGGATGCAACATTGTTTGGGGGATTTTCTTACAGATCATCTTATTTGTATTGATAGCTGCTACACTTTACCTGTGTTTAACCCTTTTAGACCGGTCAGAGCGGGAACGCTCCGTTTTGCGTAACTATTTTTAAATGCCTGTAGAACTGCAACCACATAAGCTAACGCAATAATTTTTTTTGCATATGAAGCCAGAGGAGTTGTACTTACATCTTATGTATTCAGCGTGTCCTATGTCACGGTTTCCTTCCACATATAGCTTTGCAAAAGTTGCATAGAAACCACTTGCAGCAACAAAAACATAATAATCCAGAAACATGCTTTGCTGATCCAATCAGCTGTTCATAACACTTCCTATGTTAGAATAGACATCAGCTCGAACTATCGTATGTCTGCCATTACCTGCCCGAAACCGGAAGTGACGTCATTTTCGCAGAACTTGTAGTTTTTACCATCAGGCCCTTAATTGGCTATCCTGGTGTTTTTGAAAGTCATGTTTGACTTTATGCTTTTCTGTATACATTTGGGATGCTTAGAACTCAAATTACACTGTTGGAAATTGTTTATTTAGATGCACCTGCAGTTTTTTTTGCAAATTTGTAGTATAATATTATTTTCATTTTTCCTGCAGTATATAAAAATTGGAGTATCTCAAAAATAAAACTACGAAGAAACTCAAATTAAATTTCCTGTGGTTGGAAACTATTTTTTGCAACTTTTTTGTATTTATAGTTTTGAAGGATAAACCTCTAAAATTTCTATAACTAGAATTACATCTAAAAAAACCCCAAACAATTTTAAATTTTTTTGTAGTTTATTGCACTTTTTTTTGCTATTCATGTAGTTAGTATGGACTGAATGCATACAAATTATTAAAATTTGGGCTCTAACAGTTGTATTGATGTATAGCAACTTGAAATTCTGCCAAAAATAGCACTACAGCAGGTAAAATATAAAGATAAGCTCTGGCGGACTTGGTTCTATGGTAGGTCTTAAAGGGTTAACCCCTTAAGTTGTGGGATTCTCCACGTTGAGACCATGTTTGGAGGTTTGCGTGTTTTCACTTGCTTACCTGTTATTTTACTTGCGTTGTGTTTGGAACCAAAAACTATCAAATCCTGCAAAGATTTTGGTTTGGGTTAAAATATTCCTCTTCAATAATGTATCGAGCGCATGTTAATGAATCACTGCTGTGTTTAAATATGATGCCAATCATTCACAAACAAACATGCATATATCAGGAGAGAGAGGGTCATAACCCAGTAAGGCACGGAAAAAGCAGCAGTATATAAAACACCAGGACTGACAGGTAGCTGAAACACATCATTATCAGTGTGGGCTACTTGTACCAAATTAAAATGTCTGCTGGGAACTATTTTGTGTGTTTAGATAATGCTTGCGGGTTTCATCCACGGCACTCCAATTGTTGAACTGTGAATAACAGCCAGCTCTGTGCGGTGACCTTTAAAAACATGATGATTGCGTAAATTGATCACGTAAATCTTTATCTGACCTCTCTGCCCCTTTCCCTACTAGAAACATCGATTTAGAAAATTAGGTTTGTTGTAGTGAAGTAACCTGATCGGACATGCTTGATGTTTTACAGTAAAATGAAAATATTTTACAGCGGCTGATAAGAGAGACAGAAACATTCAAATTTTCACTGTGTCTAGAAAGAAAACAAGCCAATGGAACCTAAAACTGTGAGCACTGCCTTTTATTAATGCGTTTTATACAACAGTTAAACCGTAGGCACTGGCTGCGTGCACGGATCGTAGAGCTCTTTTTGTCCGGCCTCTCTTTGTATCCCTGGTCACTCACAGGCATCAGTCATCACTCAGGCGGCCCTCCCAAATGTTTTTGTTTATCTCGAGGAGGAAAATGCCGCAGTATTTTTCTTTGTCACGAAGGAAATACTGACGTGACAGAGTGACACCACTTCGACTGCAGCTCATCACTGAGATGACACTTCAGTCCCTTGCAGGATGCTTCAGTGTGTGTGTGTGTGTTTGTATAGTGTAGGAGGTGGTGGCGGGGTGTGGTATGTACAGACAGCTTTATCTGAACTACTGTTGCTAGGAGACATGAAAACCTTCTAGTAGAATGTTAATTAAGTGAATCTTCTGATAGTTAAAGAAAACTTGTATCATTCTTATCATTTATGACTGTTTTGGTTTACTGTCCTTGCATTAGTAGGCATACAAAATGTTCAGACTTTTTACTAACAAGATTCATTTTTTAAATACATTTTAATGATTTCTAGATTTTTTTGGTTCATTTGGCTTTTCAAACAGCACAGTTGTGCAGGCTAGCCTGATTATGAAACAAAACCAAAACACAGTTTCTCAGTTATTCCTAGTTGTATCCAGCCTCTGTAGATGCACCTGCTTTATTCACTTGCATAACAATCCATAGGCCCAAAATAACTTGAGTTGCTTTGCTTGTTATGACCTGCTAGCGTCCACATTTAAATTGGAAGCTTATGGTTTAGTCAAACTAGAAAAACAATAGGATGGTGGTGTCCTTGCAACTAGGAAAAAAGTGGTTGCTCAAAGGCTGACCGACCACATTCAATCATGAGGTCACCTGGTGGAACCTGTCTCCAAATAATCGCAGACTTTGCTTTGAGCATGACGACCTGGTCCCTGTCAGTTTCAAAGGTGTTGAGATTCTTCATGATGCACACGGTGGAAACAGTTTTGGCTATGCTGCAGTCTTCAGCCAGTTTTTTGTCCTAGTGTGACTGTCGTATTAAAAACACTTATTTCTATTCAGGCCTTCTAGAAAGTCACATGTCAAAATACAAAATCCCAGGCTTCTAGCACTGGAGCAGCTACCAGATTTTTCCACTTTATTTTTTTTTTTTTACACTTGAGTTTTGACTACATACACCTATTAATATGTCATCTGTGATACATGCATTTTGTTTTAGTGACAATAGTTTAATGAATTTCTCTTGGTTTCTTAAATGGTAAATGGCCTGTATTTATATAGAGCTTTACTAGTCCCTATGGACCCCAAAGCGCTTTACACTAGATTCAGTCATCCACCCATTCACACACTGGTGATGGCAAGCTACATTGTAGCCACAGCTGGCCTGGGGCGCACTGACAGAGGCGAGGCTGCCGGACACTGGCGCCACCGGGCCCTCTGACCACCACCAGTAACGACCGAGACTGTTGGAGCCGGGGCTCAAACCGGCAACCTTCCGATTATAAGAACTGCCAACTCTTTGAGCCACGATCGCACGAAAACCTCTCCTCTCTTGGATGTTTCAGCTGGAAAACTCGATGAAAGAGAAAAGAGCTTGCGGAGTCCATCTTTAGACTCTTGAGTGACATTTGAGTCAAATAACATAAAAGAGAACACAATGCACTAACACGATACAAGAAAAACAGAAATACATAATCCTAGCTGCAGAGAGTGATTTACTACAGCTAGCAGACTGGATAGCAATGTTCTTGCCCTGGCTTCAGATTTTGTGAGCTGCTGCCTCCCACAAAGACAGAAATGCTCCATATTATTGCCTCCTGAGAGTTAGTTGCTTCTAATAACTTCTATCTTCAATTTGAGGCCTTCCACACCCTTAGAGATATATTCATTTCAACCTGTGCCTCAACAAGAACCTTATATTGTTTATTTGTTTAGATTTGGGAGCAATGTTGTTTTTTATGGCGTTTCTGTTGGCAGATAGGTCAAACCTCAGGAGAATAAAAAAATGTACCTTAACAGATGAAGTAAAGCTAGCTGGAGAGTAAGGAGGTGTAAGTCTCTCACAGGCAAAATAATTAAAATGGTTGTTTCAAAGAAAAATGGCTAGAAGCTTTGCTGCCAGCATTTAAAGTGGTTCAGTATGTCACATCATATTCATCTATGTGCTCAACAGCTTTTAGATCTCTAAGGAAGTGCTATTCTTTATCTTGGTATTGAACTTGACAGATTCATAAATATTCAGATTGCAAAAAGATTAAGTAAGCTACACGACAGCTGGAACGTGACTCGTTTTTCTCCACAGTGTAATTATTTGCTTTATGGGTATTTATGTATTTATTGTGGTTTGTGTCTCTTTGTCTTTTTAACTAATTTCCATCACTGTAGAGTTTGGTGTTTGTTTGTTTTTTGTCCACATATTTCATTTTTGATCTGCTTTGTATGTCTTTCAGTGAAAGTCATGCATATAGCATCAATAAAAGGGGTAAACTTAATCATCATAATCTCATAATTACAGGACTGGATGTGTTGTGACAGAATGAGCCACTATAAAACAAAGAAGAAATATCTGATGTTGCCTTCATGCGTCTTGTTTAGTGTCGAGGTTGTGTTTGAACAGCAGCGTCTGTGCTCATCAGTCTAATTCAATTAGGACCTTATCTCTTATTCACAGTCAATTAAAATGAGAAAAACCTTCACCGCGCTGCAGACTGCTGCAGCGGCTGCCTGCCAGGTAACCTTTAAAGTCACTTTTACCAGAAAACAATGAACACAAGGCAACATTCAACACATCACAGATGAAGGGGTAAATCTTTTTTACACAAACAAATATATCATGTCTCTTCTTAATAAAGGGCATTTCTTTTTTCCCACTTTGGCCAAGTGTTTTTTTTTTTTTTTTAATTGCTATCACCTGATTTTGGGGGATTTCCCTATTGTAATATCATTATATTAGAGCATATAAAAACATCTTGGGGTTACTTTTGTTCTGAATTGGCACTGCATAAATACTGATTTGCACTGAGATGAATTAAAAAGCAATTTTTAGCTAGAGTGTTTGACCCCTTTTAGGTTTTGGGTGGAGTCTATGACCACAGTGGATGGTGTACTTTTCACCTCCCGGTATGTCGAAGACGAACTTCAGCACAATTTTACAAACAACATAAAAAATGCTTTGAAACTGAAAATTGCACACAAAGACAAAGAACATGCACAGGAAGTGAGTAAAAGGTAAAACAATTTACTGTTATGCATTTAATGTTTTAAGGCTTTGGCAGTCTGTCACGGTCCTGGGTCGGCGACCCAGCGTTTTGAGTTTATTGCTTCCTCTGTTATAGTATTAGTTCTTTGGTTTGATCTTGTGTTTAGTGTTTAGTGCTCTCCCTTCTGTGCCCTGTTCGTGTCCTTGTGTTTATGTTGTCGAACAGTTCGTGAGTTTCCTGTTTTACTTTGAAGGTCTGCGTCTCGTCGTGTCTAATTTGGTTCAGCTGTGCTCCCCTCTGGTGTGTCATTCCCTCGTTACCACGTGTGTGTTTATTGTGTGTGCGTGCCTGTGGTCCGTGTCGGTTCGTCTGCGTTACCTTGTGTCTTCATAACTTCGTGTTCTACCTGCATTACCTCAGCGTCTCTCTGCTCCTCATTCGAGTCTCCATTCCCTGCTCCTCATGCCCGGTCTACCTCCTTATGTTTTCCCCTCCATGTGTATTCGTGAGTTATGGTTTCGGGTTTTGTTTATTATTTGCCTTTGTTATTTTCTACTTTGTAAATAAACTCACTTGCATCGCCACCACTGTCTGCACCTTGGATCCTTCTCTCAACACCACACGACTGCTGCCCCAACCGTGACGCAGTCTCTGTAATTAGAAAGTAATACTGGTTATTGTATAAATAATAAGAGTGACAAATGGTCAAATAAACAGGCTTTGTCATTGGATTTTAATAAAATATCACATGGTTGGAAGAGATTCTCCAAAATATTTAGTTACTTTTCAGAAGCTGCTTGGTGAGGCATTCCCAGTGCAAAAGGCTTAGACAGCATGTCGTCTTCTGTATGTTTTACTCTCAATTTAAATCGCCTTACCATGAAAACTTAGCTGAAATATTGAGCAGCAAATTTCCTTTATATTTCCAGGCAAATGTCAGAACAAGTTAGAACAAAAGAGACAAATTCGGTTTGAAGTTTAGTCCCACAGAGCTGTGGTGATGCAAGAACCTCGCTTTAACAGAGCTTCTTTGAAATGGCACCGGCTTTGTGTGGTTTTGAAGTGAAAAAGAACAAACAGGCGTGTACACTGAGCTTTTTTCCTTGCACCTTGCAGAAGGAGTTCATTGGCAAGTTGCTTTATTTAGAAACAAACAGACGTCTGCTCGCCCTGAGACCTCAGTTTCCCACAGAAAGCCCAGATGTAATATGCTAATGCAATCACGCACTTCTTCTGGCTCTCTTAGAAAGTAGTGCTGTGCCCTCGTAACACTTGAGAACAATTTAAACTTGCCATTTGTACAAATCCCTCCCATTCAAATTACTCACAAGTACAAATAATACTAATTTCTGATCCTCTTTTAAATTTTTAACTATTATAAATGTGGTATTTGCATCCAGACTTGTCTGCATTGATGCTTAGCCAAATGTTACAAAATTGTTTTGTGTTGCAGGGATTTGGGACACACCGAAGGTCCCGCTGGTGCTGATCCACAGCACAAGGAACAAGCATGAATCATTAAAGGGAGGCTTTGCTTTGATGTTTATCAGTGGCTGCCTGAGTCTCTACGCATATTTCCCACAGGAATGGGGAATCTCTTCCATTCCAGATGTGGCTGTAACCTGAAACAACCCTGCACTTTTAAGTACTTGTAGCCCACAGATCTGCTCACCGCAGCCTGGGTCTTACTGTGTCACATATACATATGGGATATGCTCAGGTAAATTCAGAAGTGTGCACGATCTTTAAATCTTTATATTAATGATGTGATGGACATTTTACGTTACAAAAAATTATTTAGCTGGAAGCTTTATGGATCAATGGAGTTAGGTTAAAATTTACATCTTACATTAGTGATTATGGATTTTAAAATAAAGCAACATCCCTTTGGTGGCAACTGGATTTTTATACAACTTTTGCAACAGCAAATGTTACTGGAACCACTGTTTAGACTAGATTATGTGTTCTTCAAACAAAACAGAAGAACGAAAGATGATTATAGCTCTGATCTATGTCAGTTTTTTTTATTTTGATGCACTGCGAGAGACACCCTGTGCATTAAGGGACTGGGAACCCCCAGCAGTAAACAAGCTAGTGAAGCACATAGCGAAGGATTCGCCTGTGTACCACATTTGCCACGCTCTGAAAAGCAATAGATGTGAGTTGATTCTCTTTGTTTTTGGTTCTGACCTCACTTAGGTGACCTTCATTTACTTTCACATTGATAATTTGTGAATGTGTAGTAATTTATTCTGGCGTTGTAGTAAAGTTAGATGCTAATGTGCGATAGCTTTGTTGTGCTAGCTGAGAAAGATGTCTGTTAAGGTTCTCAGTCATCCAGGTCATCGTAGTCTAAGGAGCTGTAAGGAAAAGGCGTCTGGACTTCTTTAGGTTGCTTGAAGACGTTTCACCTCTCATCCGAGAAGCTTCTTCAGTTCGATGAACTGAAGTAACCTAAAGAAGTCCAGACGCCTTTTCCTTACAGCTCCTTAGCCTAGCTGAGAAAGGTTTTTGAAGAGGCAATTTCCCTTGATAAATTTTCACCTGTCAGCATAATTGTCAAAACAAGAAGGTCCTATGGTTTAGGCTTATGAAAATATGAGGTTGACTGGCTGCTAAAACTGTATTTAATTCTAGGAACTGATTGTTTAAGCATGTAAGACTCAACCTATCAAAAAATAGCCAGAATTTTTTTTTTGAGTTTTTGGAACCGAGATGTTAATCAAGCTTTATAACAAAATCCACATTTTTTTTTGCTATATCATGTTGTATATGATATATTTTTATTATGTATTTTTTGTATGGCATTTGATAAATTGGGCATATTTGGCAATTTTTTGTTAACAACATTGTTAATTTTAGACAAGAAAACCCCCGACTTGTGTCCATAACATTTTGAAATTATGGCATTGAGACTGTAAGGAGATTTTAAATGGAAACCAGAAGGTTTTCCTGAGAAGATGATTGTGCCCCCGACACCCGATTCTACATATTGAGAGAGGTGAACCCGTCTTTGTGTAGAACACACGGCAGTAACACCAGATTACAGCCTAAAGTGTACGGTGTAAGTAATCTAATCCATAGTAGGTCCAAAGGAGTGAGGCTTGGGGGGGACAGCAAAAGCATAGTAATACCAAATCAGATCCTGATCTCATTATGAGCTACGTATAACCATTACTGTAGGATACTTGCTGTAGGTTTGGGGGAAGATGGGATCATTGATTCTGTGACCATTATTATTCAGTGATTTTATTTTTAAATTAACATGGCCTACTTACCAGCACTGGAGGGGAAAACAAAAAATAACAAAGCATAAATGGGGGTAGGGAGAGGACACACTTCTTTTTATAGGTTTATAGGTTTTTCACAGACTCAAAAACAGTTTCTTCCCCAAAGCCATAACCACCCTGAACTCACACATGCATCGATAACACAGCC
>VUQR01013334.1:0-24946 GCA_015108515.1 Hemichromis elongatus | reverse complement strand
CTCGCATTTTAAGAAGAAGAAACTTCCGGCAGAACCAGGCTCAGGGAGGGGCGGCCATCTGCCGTGACTGGTTGTGCTGAGAGAAGGAAGAAATCAAATGAAATTAAAACCTTATTTACCCGGGTTACTGTAACCTGGGGACCCTTACTAAGTCGTTAATAAATACAGAGTTTGTTTGTTAACTTATTGCTGTGTGTGACACATCCATAAATTAGGATGTGTGTGTGATTTGTGCATTTTTTTTTCTTTTCTGTGTCATACCTGTCACATCGTTCCTGCAGTTACTGCAATTCCAAGAAGTTATAACAAAAGTCTGCACAGCACTTTCAGGAGGGCTTGTGTTGCTTCACAGCATAGACAGCCCATTATCAAAAGAGCAGGTTGAAATCAGTCAGATAATGTAAAATCACAGAGAACGATAATGACGCATGCATGGGCGACAAAAGAGAGGAACATTTGGCAGTTTTGAACAGGATGAGCAGTTGTTGTGTTAGTTCAAGAGGTGAAGATAACACAGACTTTGCTTATGCTCTGCAAATGCAAGATCATTTCTAAAACACGACGTCCCCTGGTGATAATAAAGCTGTGTAATTAGAACTTATGTTTGATAAATTAAACACAAGCAGCCCCGGCTAAGTCTGTCTGCTGCTGCAAACTTTCTTTCCACGTTGTCCCTGAGTCTTCAGGGATCTCTCCAGCTACTCCAGCGTCCTCCTGCTATCCAAAGACATGAATGTTAGTGGGTTAGCATACAAAAGAATGGCAACCTGTCCAGGGTGTGCCCCTCCTCCCAACCTATAAGTGCTTCGATTGGCTCCAGTCGCCCGTGACCTTAAGCAGACTTAAAGTTCCCTTTTTTCTTGTGGAAAAAAAACAGTCACATGACCTACAATGCAAGGGAAACAGCAAAAGATGTAGCCAGTTCTGTATTTTTAATTTTAGAGTCTTGACTGTGAAAACAATAAATCGAGCACTGCTTAAATCAGAAGAGCCGAGGTTGTTATAGCAGCACGTCACTGCTTCTTCCTCTTTGTCTCCGCCACACAGCACTGCCTAAAAATGCTTTTCCCATATTGCTCCGCACCCTGTGTGTTTAGAAGCATTAAAGACACAAACAGATACAGAAACAGAGTCATCATCGTCTCACCACGCTATTGTGAGCAAACGCAGAGCGCTGTGTGAGGAGGAGAAGAAGAAAGGCACGGAGGAAGCGAGCGAGGCTCCACCGAAAATCATCTCAGAAGAAAAAGTCATTACATGAAATAATCATGTCATCTGCACCAGCAGGAGAGACAGAGAGGTTTTTCCTTTTACAGTTATTTCACAGAGTATATTCATTTCAAGTACTTTGATCACATGATGCAGTAACATCCAGAAACTTCTGCAATTTTATACATTTTTAAGAAAATGCATTCAAATCTAAACTTACTGGTCGAATCGTTCACCAGTTCCAGTTAACAGTTACACATCTGAGGCTGAAGGAAGTCCAACCAACCAGGAACCTGCAACACAACCAGAGACGCACCAACAGCAGCCTCCAGGTTTATTAAAAGATGTCAGATGTCAAGATGTCAAACCAGAGTACTTCGTGTGGGCCGGGGTGTCATATCCAACATGCAGATCATCAACAATGAGAGACCCATAACCTGTGCTTTTGACCAGCAGGCTGCTGCTGCAAACTGTGCTGCTGTTGGCTGAAGACAGAAAAGGAGGAAACGTCGGAGGTGTGCTTGGAGCCAGAGAAAGAGACTGAGGGAGACGAGCGACCGTGGTGACACCCTAAAGGAAAAGCTTAGAGAAGGAGCAGTTCATTGTATTCTGTTTTTGGGGTAATGTGTTGCCTGTGTTGTCTGAAGCAGTTATAAAGCCTGATGAATGAAAGACTATGTCCACACATTTGTCTCGTTGTTATTGTGTCATCAGAGCTGCAGATGTTAAAATATGGACATGCTCAGATATCTACCCTTCACACAGATGGCTTTATACAGGATCTGACTAACTGAGAACTTCTGTTGGAAACAGTTCCTGGTTTCTGTTATATTTTTATTCTTGCCTCTTTCTATTTCAGTCTCTGTCCATGAGTTTACCTCCTTTTCATTTTGAAGGTACGGTTTTCAGTGTTGCTTTTGTAATGGTGTAGATTGAGTTCACCTGTGCCTGTTATCCCGCCCCTGCTGTGTATTAGTTATGTAATCTTCTCCCTCAGTCACCCCCCTGTCCCATCTTTGTCCCATCTTACTGCTGTAGGATCCCAGATCTTTAGTGACGATCTGTTTGTGTCCACATAAAAACACTTTTGCCAAAGAAAGTTAAAAGGTGGTTACAAAGTGTTTTAGTCTTCACATTATTAATTTTTGACTTCTCAAACTAAATAATGAATATGAATCTGTATCACTCTCTTATGTGATCTAAAATTGATGTAGCGCTAACACCTGCTACAACGCTAACTGTACGGTGGCTCAGAGGGAACAGCGGGGCTGCACGGAGGAGGAGGGAGACTGAGAGGCATGAAGCACAAAGCAATGAGGATATACCGCAGTGGCCGGGCCACCTTAGTCACATGGATATCTAACAGCTGCACAAGTAAAACTGTATGAACTTATATTTGTCTGGTTTCAAGGTTCACTTCATTGTTTGTTAACTTCTTCGGGATGTGGGACACTGAAAACCCTGAGCTGAGCCTCTAAACGATGTGGCCATCGTTTCTTTTTTAATACTGACATGTCTGTACTGCAACAGCACAATATCTATGAAGCTGTATTGATAGTTTGGATTTTATGAAAGAAAAGTTATTTTACTGAAGAAAGGAAGGGAAATAAACAGACACAAGGAGACATTTAAAAAACAAACAAGTTTAACAGCCAGGAACGTAATCATAGTCCAGCTCCATGTGTCCTGCCTCAGTTTGTGTCTTTGATCCGTGCACGGTGGCGTCTCGTCTGAACCAAAGAGAAAGTAATGACAAGTGGAAGTGAGAAGGTGTGAGGTCCAACATGTTCACACCTTTGGAGGCTGCAGCAGGAGAGAGTCGAGAGTCAGCATCTATTTTCCACACGTCCCACAAAGCTCGGTGTGGACAGCAGGTACTGTACAGTACCTGTGTCGTCTTTACCCTCAGCTCTCTCGCTGAAGATATCAAAGTCAAACCGAGGCTGGACCTTCATCGCTGACACTGTGCTTTCCATCACTGACCTGCGAGTCATCTAGAATCCTGGAGAAGAAATGTGAAAACACAAAAACATCTGCCTGTGGAAACAGAGCCTTGTCACATTAAAAAAGGGCCACTTGATTAAAGCACAGTTTATCTGCTTGGGCTCCAACCAGTGTCTGCATCCCAGCTTGTGTTCCACTAACTACAACACAATGTGCTTTCTAAAGAGCTTTATCCTCATTTTCTTGTATATTTTCATATTCGGTGACCTGTGGTTTCCCCTGAAGGGTCTAGAGTGCAGCTTTCACTTCTCATCTACTCTGTGAATGATTGACATTTATGTAATGATAAGTGCTGCATGAATACTTTAAGCTTGTGGAATAACCAAATCCCTGCAGATTTTCCATCACACAGGCGGTGTGAGGTGCAGGTGGCCACCTTCGGAAATTTGTACTTAAAGAAATGTGGTCGGTAAAGAGACTCGCTGTAATCTCTAGATGTTTATCAGTGGCACGGTTTAATAAAACTAATGAGTTCATGGAGGCGACAGGTGAAAGTATTGCCCGACGCTGGCGTGCAGTCTCTCGACGCGGTGGAGGGATTTTAATCTGAACATCATTCCTGTTCACAGCAGGAATCTGCATCTCATTTCACGAGATTTAACGTGGATGTTAAAACTCCGTTGTCTGCTGCACTTCTTTCAGCGCTGTAACAAAAGCTTTGGGATATTTAATGCAAAGCTGCGTCTTTGCACTGACAAACCTGACGTGACAGTAAAATGAGCCTTTCTCGAGCCTTGTCAGCCCTGTAGAGATTTGAATAAAACAAAACGGCGGCCTCGAAACAAACAGGATAATTATGGCCTCGGGTGCCTGCGCCTGTCTCTCTTCCTGTTGCTTTTATTCCACAAACACTGAACTGGAAAAAGTCGCCTCTTGCCGCAGAGCGGTACCTCTGCGAGTGTTCAGTGGCAGATGTTCAAATCGTGACAGATGAAAATGAATCTTTCTTTCGTGCACTCTTTAAAAAAAAGGAAAGGTGAGACAATGGAGAATTGGGAGTTATGTAACTCGCTGTAAACCTTCAAGCAAACTGGAAGCAGAGGAGGAGGAACTGCACTGCTAAAAAAAACTGCTTTTAATGGAAGTGTTTGGCTTTTTTGTTTAGTCCCACCTTCCTGCATTATCAACTCTGTATAGTATCTGAAAAATTCTACCAACAGCATCTCTGCAAGGACTGATGGGACTGTCTCTGCAGGCTCGCAGAGGCAATAATGGGCGACATTGACGGAGGAATGTCACAGACCCTCAGCTGGAATTCTAAAGCCCGTTTCTAATGAGAACATTTCACAAATAGCAGGAAAATGTGCTTGAAGAGATGTCTGCAGACTTCATAAGCAGCCCTTTCATTTCTGTTGAGTGAGAGGTTTTTATGCTTTTAGTTTACCTGCAGGTATTTTTATCTGTATTTCATGAAAGCGCTGCAGGTTCAGAAACACTATTACAGATCGAGCCTCTGGAGTCCAAAATCATAAATTTGTTTTTTTGCATTTACCTGATAAAATCAGAAGAAAAGTGCCACCCAAAGTGGTCTTTGTCCTCTTTACTAAACAATGAGCACAAATTATTTTTTCTTTAAGAAAAATTGATTTAAATTAGTCATCATTGTATGACAACATGATAAATATAAAAGCTCCAACAAATCTCTCAGCAGGATAAAATAGGAGGAGTTTCATATAAGAGTCGATAATTAGAATCCACCTCTGTCTGTAATTATTATTAAAATCCATAAACTTGGTAACAATAACACAAATTTGTTGCTTTCTAGGAAGCCGACTGAGAAAAAGTGAAGTCATTTGTATGTCTAAAGCTTTGCACACCATAATAGATTTTGGTCATTTTCACTATGAAAAGAAAATATCTGAGACATGGCTAGTAGAGAAAAACTGCCCTGAAGTAAAAGTACTTTTACTCAGGAACAAAGAGTTTAAGATGGATTAATAAGTACTGAACTGTCACGGTTCACGGTTTGGCTCAGTGGACGTGCTGCGAAAAGTTCAAGTGAAAAACACTTTAATGGAAACTTTCAAGTGTTGGAAGTTATTCCAAAATTTGCTGAAACATTTATTCATACGAGTCTGTTTCTTTGCAGGCTGAGTCCTGTTACCAGCAGCAGGTTTGACAGGTAAGAGTGGTTCAGGTGAGTCTTTACACATCGTGTAGGAGTTTTGGTTTTTTGGTGGGTCTGTTGCTCTTCACTGGCACAGATACAGGGACGAATACTCTGTTTCTCCACAGGCCTGAGTGCAGGTCAGAGTGTGTCAGGCAGGTTTCAGGTGGAAACAACACTATACGATCTGTGATGGTGGAGGACGGGTCAGGTAAGTAGGTGACAGGTGAACCAACCTAAGGCAGCCCGAGTTACACAACCATGCTTGTGTAGTCTAAAAAAACGGCAAAGGAGAGGAAGTTATAAACTACTAATTGTAGATGAGTGGCAAAACAAGATTTAGATTATAATAAGTTATTATTTAATGTGTATATCACTTTAATTTTGCATTAAAATGCATTTTTTCATTTGTATGCACATTCGTAGGCAGTCAGCAGCAGTGTGCAGAGAGCGAGTGTCAGTCATCAGCTGGAGTTGCGTCGAGTGCCGCGCGCTGAGACGGCTGTCCTTTGCTGTGCATCGCTGAAAATCTGCCAACACAGCCTTAGCAGGGCAGCAGCTGAGGAAAACGAGTCATAATCGCCATCGTTCAGACACGCCGATGTCAGAAGAAGACGGGCATTCATCAAAGACTCCTCTCTTTGTGTTTGACTGTGTCGCCTGCAGCGGTGATGGGTCAGCGCATAACACAAACAACGAAGAATGTAATATTTTTGCCACTGTGTGGATAAATAGATAAAGTATGAATAAATGTATACACATATGGATAAGGAGAAATAAAGATGTAGTCAGGCCCATAAATTATCATAAATGAGCTCTCAGACAGCAGGATATTACCCCTGCTGCTGATCATCGTTCTATAGAAGGAAACAGCACAACTGTAGTTGTAGAACGATTACACCTGCAATAATCACAGTGTTTACTATCATTTACCTCTACTCTTTACTGTACTCTCGCTCCTCTGGATTACTCATTCTCCTCTAACCCTCTAATTTATCCTGTTGCAAATATGTGTGTTATATTTACATGGACGGAGGTTATGTAGAGTTTAATAAGTGCACTGTGATTCTCACATACTAAAAATGGGCCTTATCAGACTGAGGAGTTATTGAGGAACCAAAAGCAGATCTCAGGAAAACCTTCCCAGATCCGCTCCTTTAAATATTTTACTGCATTTTTGTCAGATGTTTTGAGGTGCAGACAATAAGAGAGAGTGTGACACGCAGCTGAGGTCTGGACTTTGGCTGGAATGTGGAAAGACTGGGACAGTCAAAGGTTAATGAAAGTGTATTCTGGTAGGACATGATGAAGGCTCATAGCACACAAGTGCAGGATTTCTCCCTCCGATATGATGCTGAAGCGCTGCTTTGGGTTAGATTCCATAAATATGAAAAACCTCATTAAAAATCCAATTAATGCAAACACAGCTACAACAGAGCTCGAAGTCACGCAGGTTGTTTCGTATGTTTAGAAAATGTTTGGAATGCCGGTTCTGTTGTTATTAAAAAGACCAATATTTCTCAAAAAATCTAATAAAATGTAGATTATGCATCACTGGCCATCGACTTCATGTGTTTTAATTATTACTGTAATCATGCTTCCAAATGGGCAAATCGTCCATTCTGATCATTAAAGTGGAACTCTTCTGCTCATCTCTGTAGTTTTATCCTTGGAAGGGTAACCCTTCTTTATGACATTATACAGATGCAAGAGCAGAAAAAAAATGTGTCAAACCAGGTGTTTTGAGCAGCTTCTAACATGGACACAAACAAACACAGACCTCATTTGACCATATTTAACATGAACATCCACCACAGAAACAGGAGATACGACTGGAACAGCAGACCGGGAACCCTTTAATAAACTTTGTGGGTCTTGATGGGACAGATGCCAGTCCTGCTGCTAGGTTCCTGTCCACCTCTCCTCCTGGTATCTGTCTGCCCTCACAAACTGCCTCATGCTGGTGCGTATGGCGAGGAAGACTCCGCCCTCCAGTTCCAGCAGCTTTACTGAAGATCAGAGTTAGATGCTTTAGATAACTAACTGGTTATCTTTAAATAACTTCAGGAACATGCTATGCACCAAAGTATTGCACCTAATTACAGAAGCTGTCATAACCCTGCAGCACTTCACTATTTCACCATACAGCCTTTTACTATACTGTATAAGCAAAGATATAAAAGAATTGGTTATGACAATGTGAATGTATTCATATTTTCTCTCCAAAACTTTGTCTCTTTTTCTTCATTCTCTATTTTCTGTCGGGTAGACGTGTAAAGCGGAGAAAACGTCTTTGAGATGACAAAATCTTTTACCTGGAACTTCTTAACATTTCGAACCAACAGTGTCATTTTTTGTTGTTGCTCCAGCTTACTTTAAAGCAGAAATCATGCATACTTTTGGCTGATGGAGATGTTTTACAGTGTAGGAGGAGCATCCGGACAAATCCTGAGAGTTTTCGGTGAGAAACAGGCTGATGAATTAAAGAGGAAGCTCCTCTTTTGAACATGAGCACAGACAGCAGCTTACACAGTATTTGCTTGCACTTAGTGCCTGAATGAATCATTCACTCCTATAATTTATTGACTGGCACCTATAAATGATGAATGACCAGGACGGAGCCTTTGGCAGCAGCTGAAATCCTCTGCGGGGGTGAGAAAGCAGGAAGCTGGAAAATATGAAAAACAGGCGGCCATAAATAAAACAGCCTTAATCACATATTGTTGTCACAAATCCCAGAACAAAGACAGGCGTCCTTCTTCCCTGAAACCCAGCGGAAAAACAACAGTCGCCCAGCTAGAAGCACAGCCATATGCCTCAGATACACCTTGGCAGTTCCTATAATTACACTTTATCCTACAACAGTATTCTGCTGCTGGGACAGTAGTTATTTACTACTGAGGGCTTGAATTATTCATATTGACTGTCTGGGCTACCCCAAAAGAATTAGCTCTGGTGATGGCTGTAAGCATGCCCATATGTTCTTAACCGACAGACAGCTCTGTGAGATTCCTCCACGGTGGAGCCACAATAAAGATTATTGTCAGTTTTATGTTGAAAATGACGTCACGGCTGCCGTTGTGGGGCGCAGGTGTCATTTTGGCTTGCAATTTTGTGTACAGTTTTTTTTAATAGTTTGGTTTTCTTCATCTGGGACCGCTGCGAACTTCGTTTAGATTGTGTGATGTTTACACTGCTGGAATCGACGTGAAATGATCATTAGTCTGATCAAGTCAGCTGTGAAAAACCAATCCGCCGTTGAACCGATAATCAACCAGGAAGTGAAGTTACAGGTGGAGGCAGGTGTCTAAAAAAACAGCAGACAGAGAGAAGTTAGCATTGAGGCCTGAGCTTCTCATGCGAGCAAGAATGGATGTCAGATCAGCTGTTTGCTTGTTGCTAAGGCAACAGAACAAGATGGATGGATTAAACTGTTAGACTTGAATATTAACATGGGACTGTGCAGTAACTCGCTTATTTTCTTTTATTTTTTAGTGTTTCTGCAGCGCCAAAGAGGTTTTACAAAGTATTCTGTCATTCAGCTTCCTTAACCATCTACAACAGGCTAAACTGGCCCATTGTGAGTATATAAAACAGTCTTTTTTTTTTTTCAATGTGGTTACATTTATATCAGTTTACCAAAAAGACCAACAGGCCAGTCAACATGGAAACATGGGTGTGTACAAGCTCCTATAATGCACTAAAGCCCCCCAAAATTAAGTATGTGGTTCAAGCAGCAGTTGTGTCTGTATGAAACCAGCATTGTGTTGCATTTTGATTGATGGGTCTTCAAGTCACCCACTCTTTATTTGAGAAAGCTGAGGTCTAGACACGCTTATGCAAATCAGGATATCGCGGCGTGATGCAATGCTTCTAAATCTCCTGAAAATCTTTGACACCAGTCATTGCCGATCTAAAATAAGGATGCATTTAAGAGCTGCACACCTTATTTCGTTTCTCAAATGTGTTTCCTGAAACACATTTTCCTGGACTAATAAAAGAAAAAGCCTGCGAGTCGTGATGTTGGTCGCAATTTGGACTCTAGGAGCAAACAAATCAGCCAGGTGCCGCTTCTAAATTGCGAAGCTGTGGAAGAAGCGGAGCAGGTAAATATATATTTGCAACAGGGGGCAACAGTGTGTGCCCTGAGCGGAGATTGAAACCCAGATGTTCCACTTGGATTTGAACCACCAACCTCTCAGTAAAAACTCCCAGATTCAACCAGCCGGGCTATGCGGCAGCAGTGCCAGGGCAGAAAATAATTCCTGCATATCATAAAAACACGACTACATACGCTCACCTGGCAGCTGTGGTCAGCACGTGGCAGAGCAGGTTAGCCACTAATGCTTTGGTTGGATGTTTGATCCCCTGCAATTTTCTTCAAACTTCCAGAGAGATTAAAGACCGACTACACCCAGAGCAAGATGGATATCTGTTTCTTCTCCTCAGTATAAAGACAGAGGTCCAGGTTGTGCAGTCCATCACCTGAGGTGTTAGACGGTGGAGACGGATAAAATCTGATCTGCTGTTAAAAGTTCCAGCCAGAGATTTTATCCAAAAGACTGAACGTGAAGCCTCTCGGTTGCTATCTATTAGCTGTCACGTTGGGGGGTTTTCAGCCAGAAAGGATCATATTAGGACGAGAGGGTGGAGTGCTAACACAAGCAAGCTTGTTTATCAAGCTACATGAGTGCAATGCACGAGACACAGAGAGCTGCGTTAGTGCAAAGCAAGACACCAACAAATTTAAAAAAAAATTGAATTTCACTCAGCAAAAATGGAGCACGGACTTCTCGTCACTGCAGCTTGTTATGAAGGGCGGGATTAGCTTTAGCGACCAAACAATGTGTTGTATCAGGCTGTGAACATGATCGTTTCTGCTGTAAAGTTGGACATTTTGACATGGGAGTCTATGGGACTGACTCGATTTTAGAGTCTAAAGTGGACAACAGAAGTACTGCGAGTTCATTTTTCACCTTCAGATGTTTTCACCTGGTTTCAAAATTGCTAAAATCGTCTCTATTCCAACATTAGGAGACTGAAACAAGCAGCTGCTGGCACTAACTCTCCTCTCAGAGCTGGTGTTGCTGTTGCCTTTCTAGTTTCTACTTTTCAAGTGGACGGAACTCAACTAATGTCTCCTTTTTACATATCTATATATAATCTTGTTTAATAAATGAGATCCTGGACGTACATCAAAACGCTCTGAATCGCTGAGCCTTTGAACCTCCAATTACCAAATGAAACTTTCTGTTGCTTTTATCTGCGGTCTGTTTTTTTCTGCAGCTGTGTGGGTCTGTTAAAATAAATTACACTTTATGGAGTGTGGAGCAGTGAATGAATGAGGCTGTTTTCCAGGTCTGTGAGTTTGTTGTTCTGGGCTTCTGCGTTCACGCTGCTCTCCTGTGAGATGCTGCTTATTTTGCACATGTCTGGCGAGGACAATTTCCTCTTTGTCACAGAAATCAGGGTAAAAAGCAACAGCACAAGGATTGCCATGCAAACTCCCGCTTTTGTTTTATGTATTCATTATCTCATGATGCAACGTTTCCCCCTCGGTGCCGCTGCTGACCTCTCTGAGCCAAACGCTTGAACCTTAGACGACTTAGAGCTGCTAACTACGAACCTCCTTTTTGACTACTGAGTGTCAGGAGCACAGAGGCCATCTACTCGTGAAGCGCTCATAAATAAAACATGGTGGGGTTGTTTTGTATGACAGGTGGATCGGACCAGGGATTATTTCTGCAGATAGAGGGAAGAAGTGCTGTCACCCACAAGCCGCCGTGCACACGGGGCTGTCTCATGCATCTACACACCGCACATCTTTTAACTCTTATTACTTTGTATTTCTTCCCAGCTGACAAGTGAAATCAGTGTAAAGTAGGAAGGGGATTGCTGTTTAATGTGCTCAGGAGCTTTGATCCCAAGAGAGATGCAGCACTCAGGAGCGCCTCATGGAAATCTGGAGCCGCACGCTGCATACTGATAATAAGACTGCGACAAACTGAAGAATTAATGCAGCTCCACGTCTCTGCTTATATTAACCATGCTGTTACATTCATTAATTAGTCAGTTATTGTTTTTACATGTTTTGACAAAAACTACCTCTTAATTGTACGCGTTTAAACTCGTGTTAGAACAACATGTTCTCATTCCCAGTGCATTAAATACTGCTGTAGGTGTCCCACACACGAGCTGCGTGTTAGTGCGGGGGTCTTTTATTTACTAGAAGAGCCACATATGAACGTTTAAAAAGACCCTAGCATCGTCTTTGAAATACTAATCGCTTTATTTATATATAATCTTTTAAAAATAGAGTTCACAGAGTGCTGTGACAGACAAGTAAAAGCAAAGTGCTAAATTCATACAGAGAGCTGGACATTATGGCCAGAAATAGAACAGAATGAAGATAAAGAGAACTTCAAACAATTACAAAACAGCAGGAGATGAGAGAGAGACATGAAGACAAGAGATGACATCACATAAAAGCGAGTTTATAAAAGCGCGTTTTAAGAAGTCGTTTGAAAAAAAATCACGAATCTTGCAAAACAGCGGGTTCTGATGGCAACAGCAAATATACCTTTAGATTTCCCCGTTTAGAAGGAGGGCAGCACTGAGCGATGGCTCCATACACTGATCAGGCATTCTGACACTGACAGGTGAACTGAATGATGATCTCTTCTTTATGGAACCTGATCGTCAGAGGACTTTATTAGAGATCAAGTGAAGATTTTGTCCTCAAAGTTGATGTTAGTAACAGGAAAAATGGATTTAAGTGAGTGTGAAGAAAGATGTGGTGGACAGATGACTGTGTCAAAGCACGGCTCAAAGCAAACTGCAGCTCTTGTGGGCACTTCCTCTTCTGCAGGGGTGAGTATCTATTAAAGGTGGTCCAAGGAAGGAACGTTGATGAACCAGCGACAAGGTCATGAGAGGCTCACTGATACACGTGGGTAGCAAAGCCTGGCTCATTGTTCCGATCCAACGGACGACCTGCTGTAGCTCAAACCGCAGAAACAACTGATGATGGCTCTGAAAGAAACGTTTCGCCATCAAAGGGAACAGAACTGGGGAAAGCCCAGCATCAGGATGCACTATGGGAAGGAGGCAAGCGGGTGGAGGCAGGGTGATGCTTGTTCTGCTGGGAATGTTGGGCCCTGCCATCCATGTGGTTGTTAGTTTAACAAGTACCACCTACCCGAGGATTGTTTCAGACCATTAACACACTTTCATAGACAGGGTATTCTCTGCATGGCTGTGGCCTCGTGCAGCCTGGTTTCACACTAAGGTGGTGACTTGACCTCCAGGTTGTGCAGATCTAAATCCTGTCAAGCATCTGTAGGATGTGCTGGACTGAGGCTTCATCTCACAGCTTGCAGGACATAGAGGATCTGGCTTGTTGGTACAGATACCACAGCACATCTTCAGTGGAGTCCATACCTCGGTGTGTTTGGGCAGCAAAAGTGGGACCAAACCTACTGTAGGTAAGTGGCCAATTGTTATGGTGCATCTGAATATATTTGAATGAGCTTGTTCATGTTATGAAGGAGCGTGTTTCTTAACTATCTTTAAGTAAACCAAAACAAGGAGGATTAGGCCCCAAAGAGTAAAAGCAAAAGTTAAAAGTGAGTGAAAGCAAAGAAACAACATTTTCATGCTCCTGCCAAGATTTGTGGAGCGCAGGATCCAAATACAGGACTCCAGGCATTCGAAAATAACAAAAAGCAAACTTTTTATTACTTTTTATTACGTTTATAAGTAAAGTCCAAAGGCAAAATCCAGACAAACAAAAATCTAAAGTCATCACAGGGAGACAAACGAAAGGCAGGAACAAGACTGACTGAGGGCTGGAGTCAGGAGTGGAACAAGATGGAAATGATGCAAAAGATTAATATCTAGTTATATTATAATATTATAATAATACTCGTAAAATCAGAAAGCTTAAATTAATCACAATGACAACCCTGAAGGAGAAGGTCAAAATTTCTCCTTCACACAAAATCCCAAAAACTTCATAAAGTAAAGCGGGAAGTCTGCTTCCCCACACTTACATTTTGGATGAGGATGAACTAATTAATCAATCTGTGTTCACTGAGTTAGACAAACTTTTACTGTTTGGATTTTTTTTCAGTCTTTTACGGTAATTTATTTTTTAGCGGTGTTGCCAAATTTAAAGGTTGCGCTTTTAATGAGACTCAGAATTGACGACCAGTGTCTGAAATAACACAGTGACATTAAAGCTGAGATGAACAAATGCGTAACTGTGCCTCTCTCCTGGTTGTTTGTTTCTGATGCATAACAAAGGCACCGTGTCGTGGCTGCGTAACCCCCCCGTGAGGACGTACGACATTAGCCTGGACATTGAGATTTCAGATGGATTTCCTGAATTGTGCTGCTCTGACTTCTCTTCTCTCACCCCACTAAAAACAATGTCCCGGGTATGTCTGAAGGCGTGACTCCAGACCGCTCACCTTTCCTCCAATAGGGTCTCTGAGCTGCGCACCCTCCCCACTTAGAGGGCAGAGGCAGCCATGCTGATGAGTTCAGTCTTATTCTCTATACTAATTGTGCAGAGCGGCAGCTTCTTAATCAAAGCATCGCCGCCATGAGCACGACCACCTCGATATCTGTTTTATATCTTGCATGCAGCAGCGATGGAGGCAGCTGTCGGTGGTCCAATCAGAGTGCATGAAGGTGGGAGGAGCAGCCTGCACATCAGACAGCTGATTGGTCAGCAAACCTTTGTACCAGGTCACTGTTAATCTCAGCAAATGAAGACATTCAGCTTTTATGATTGATTTGATCAAAGAAATAATCTCTCAGTGGAGAATCTGTCACAAAGCTCCAGTTACTGCTATTGTTCTTTGTCTGCTAAGTATTAGAGTCTAAGTTGTAATAACGGTGGACATTTTTGTTGGTCTTCCCTCTATATTAATAGTATACAGTCCTCCAGCTAGTGCATACTGTAAAATATAATTTTGTGTTTAATTAAAAATATTAAGTAGACTGAACTAATTTCAATTTTTATCAACGTGTTGTCAGAACTCATTTTTAGTACGTTACCGGTACTTTTTATTCAAAAAGCTGATCGACTCAGTTTTTTGTTGTTGTTTCAAATCAGAAAAACTAAGTAAGCTGGAAATTTAGCTTCTTGGTGTGGAAGGATGAAATGATATGTATTGAAAACGCCACGTCACTACCTTCCTCCTCCTGAGCACAGATCAGTCCGCATGTTCATGGTGCGCAGTTTTTTCTGGAATATGTTGAGCAAACCTGGAGAAGCTTCAGCTCAACAGATCATTGTTGGCATTGCTGTGAAAGTCCAAAGCCATAAACCAGATTAGTGGCCTGTTAAATGGATAAAGTCTAGCTTGGCTTTATAGTTTCTTCTATATTCTTCTAAAGAATTAAGTTAAATCGCTCAGTTGAATCATAAGAAACATTTTGGGCTTGCCTTTGTTACATATAATCACTGCCATATGTTTTATTTGGTCATTGTGTTTGTTAGCACGCATGACCAAATAGCTTTTAATAAGCATGTAGTGATTATATTAAATTAGATAGCATTTTTTTAAACACATATCTCTTTAGGCTTAAACTGACTGTGCCAATACGACACTTATATTAATCAGGCTGAACTCTGGTCATACTTTAGATCAACCTGTTTTACTTATTGTTTCATTTGTGCTTTGGTTCGGGGAAGTTTCCTGATCTTCTGTTATTAGACTTGTGACGTGACTGCACTGTGCTGTTGCTGATGACTCTAGTTAATTCTACAAGACATGATGTGTAAGTAAATACAAAGAGCGACAGTTTGGTCTGCATTTATTCAAAGAGCACATCCCCCAAACTTAGAGGGTCCACACTGTCTGCACCGTAGTGAAGTCTGCAAGTTTTTGAAGAGTAAAATTTGTTTTGTGCCCAAATCCTTTTGCAGATCATCAGAATGAAGAGTTATTGGTCATGATTGCAAAAATATGCTTTCATGACATTATTGTGTGTGGGGTGGTGGTCAGAGCTATCCAGACTGACAGGTGGGACATTAAATGTCACCTCTGCGGTGGGGAGGGAGCCTGAGATCGATTGCAAAGAATGCAAAAAAAAAATGTTCTAAAAAATATGATTGTTTGCTTGCAGGACACCAGGAGAGATGAGTGTGGTCAGAGAAGATGTTAAAAGGTTCAAAGTTATTGCATCTCCAACCCACATTCACGTCCACTGTACTGAAGGGAAGTTAAAGACTTTCTTCTGCACTTACGTTTGGATCACCTCGATCCATGACAGTCATTCAGGCAGTAAAGACTGGACTGGAAACAAGCCATCCTTAAAATATTACAACATACCAGCTCCTGTGTTTGAATGCAAAACAAATGTGTTGTTTATGGGCTGCACTTGTGATTGAACAATAAATACATTTTAGTTTGATTACATCAGAAATGTAACTACAAAACAAAGTTGTGGAAAGCCTAAACTTAGTTTCACAGTAATTAAATCTGAGACTTTGTTTGATTGTGAGATTGGCTGATATAGTGTTTTGCATTTGGAAATAAAAGTTGGGCTGATTTTAACAGCATTACAAGAAGTGTTGTTAAGTATTAAGTATATTTTAGTCATAATCAAGTTACAACAAATTGTTTTTGAATTTAGTAAAACTTGAAATTTTTGTCAGTGGGCAAACTATTAGTACTCCACACTCAGTAACAATCAACTTATTCTTAGTACTGTGTCCTCGCAATGAATAAGTTGTCCTAACATCCCAACATCGTCATCTAAAGAAGCTTTAGCCATTTTTTTTAGTTCTGGGAACAAATGAGATTTTACCCTGTAGTTTCTGTAACCCCCTAAACTCGCCGCAGATCTCCAGAGCGGAAGGAGAGATGAGGAAGGACAGACTCTCAGGAGAAGCAACTAAATCACAGGAAGAAAACAAACTTCATTTTTCAGATACCCAGCATGAGGACTTGGCCTAATTGCTGATTATTTGCTTATGACTTGAGCACATCTTCATCTCCGCAGTGTCAGCTGGCCCCATTTGGTCAAAGCTGCTGCTGCTGTGCCTCATTTACAGAAAACAATAGTGAACAGGATCCGTCCTGCTGTGAAACTCAGTTTTATTAAACCTAACCAGCAAATGAGACAAAAGGAAAAAGTGAGAGAAGATGAAACAAATCAGGAAGAGGGGAAAAAAAGATACAAAAGTTCCCAATGAAATCACAAAGTTCCCAGTGGGACTCAAACCCACGTTACCACCACCTCTCCAGCCTCCTAATGCAGGCTTTGTGGGTTTCTGCCTCCTGGCGGCTGATATCGCTGTGGTAATGCAATAATGGGGAGATGCAGAAGCCATCTGACAAAGTAGCATTAAATTACTCCCTAGGATGAGAACATGTTGGTCACTTGGCTTTGAAGTTAGGCATGCAGCCGACAGGGTTATGACTGTTATGGATCACACAATGCCAAAGTCTTCACAACAACAGCAGTTTTAATTCACACACACACACACACACACACTATCATTATCGGATCTCACCTTCCATCCAGTGACTCGAGAAAGATGAACAATTTATGTTGTGTTTATGATGTTTTTTTTAAATAATCTTTTAATTATGAAGAGGTTCATTTGAAGAAAAAGCCTTCGGTAAATTTATGCCACTCTATGCAAAGCCGTGACCGCTGAGAAAACAGCATGTGTGCTCCAGCGTGTTGCTGGTTAGCTGTGGACAGCTGCAGGCTGTTCGTGCTTCTGCTTAGCACCGTGTTGTAAAGCGAGTCAAAATTCAATAAATTAAATCAAATGTACTGGCCTCCCCTCGCTCTGGTTCTCCCTGCTTCAGCCTCGCTTGTTTGGATCTCGCCGGCGCCTCTGCAGGGCGGTGAGGCGGGTATTGATCTTCGGAGCTTGGCTTGTTACCGTCCAGCTTTAATTAGCGCCAGCATGCTAAAGACAGCGATGCGTATGGATTTAAAGAGTAATTTTTCACTTTTGTATTCTTGTTCGCGGGACCTTCTTGTGCTACGCTGTACCTCGTGTTTTGGGTCTACGATCTTATCGTTTTGTCTGATTGGTGCGGCGTCTCTTCAGCTGATCCTAAACTATCCTATCATTTGTCACCAGATGTCAGAATGAGTCACAGTTGTAGCAGTTAGCAGATTTTCCAGCGTTTTCCTACATTTTGTTTCTCCTTCAGCAGCATCTCTGCACGCTGTAAACCACTGTAGAGCTTCTGGCTACACCGCCATCCAGCTGGACCACCCCCCTCCCCCTCCCTCTTGATGAAACTATATCCTGGATGGCGTGTTGGTCAGCTGCTGTGGTTGGCAGAGTAAAGTGGCTGGCTACAGACGAGTCAAATCTGTTTCGCATTACTCCCTGTTGCATTTCCTGTTTTCCTGGGTGTGAGTGGAAAACAGCTAGTGGACACATGGCAATGCCAGCAGCATCCTTTGCCGCCGGCTATGCTTCACTTGCTTCCAGCGCTAATGGAAAAGCTGGCCTCCGCCGCTGCGGCACAACGACTCAGCAGCTGTTTGTCAAACCTGCATTCAGAGGGAATGTACAGGCAAACCTAGCAGCTTCCACACTTGTATTTTTGGAGCTTAGTCAGTCTGGCAAAACTACTCCCATACAGATTTTTATGTAAAAATCCAGCTGTCATCTCACCTGCACGAGAAAGTACGCTGGCAGTGATGAAAGTATATAAGCTGCTGTAAATTCAGCTGTCGGGAGACTTTTTTAACTGGTTAAAAAGACTGATTTATGTTTATTTGCTGGATAATTTTAAGCCTGTATATAATAGTATCATAATGCAAATGTAAAAGTAAAAAAGATGTCAAGGTCTCGATGAAGGTGTCCCCTCCCGGCAAAAATACTAAAAGTTGTTGAAGCTGACCATTTGCAGTCAGGAGCACTGGGCGGCCTCAGGTCATTCTGGTCTGCTGTGGTCCAGCAAACAGGAGCTGGGAGACCTCTCAGCATCCGATAGCACGCATGACTCTCACTGCAGTGTCCACATGCACGTGCATGCATACATGCAGCCTCTCTTGTCTCTGTGTCTCAACAAGCTGCGCAACATCGGGTGCCGTCACTGCTCACCGCTGAATAAACACAAAAGAGGAGCAGAGAGATAATTCAACAGCACAAAAAAATCAGCCCCATTCAGACACACACACACACACACACACACTTCACTCAGAAGCTTTTTGGATACTTGCTTGATGCTTGAACATAGAAATATTTGTTGATGTTTCTTCCTCCTCTAAAAACTGTTGTTTGTCTCCAGCCTTGGTCATATTCAAGTGCTATAACAGAGATAGAGTTTCCACCTGCAGCCTGAGCATAGCTTGAAAACTGAGCTTGGACAGACTAGTCAATCCCAGACTTTTGCATTTTTAATCCCAGATAAATGTCTGTGCTCAGGTTTTCTGTATATACCACCATTCATAAAAGCTGTTACATGTACAAATCAAATATTAGCACTGCTAATAGGCTAGTTGAAATCATTTTTGCTTTCGTACAGTTACTTTTAGACACTCATTCTGAGTAGTAATAATACTCAATCGTTTGTTTCTATAGCAATAAAACACAGAATAAACACACAGTAAGAAAGGATATAAAAATGAAATTTAAAGACAATATTTAAAACAAATTAAACTCTAAGAATAAAAGATGAAAGTAAGTCAAGTTTATTTATTAAGCACTTTTTATAGACAGGCAGTCACAAAGCGCAGTACACAAAGGTTAAAATAAACAGAACATTACGTAACCAAATCGACAATATAGACAATTTTTTTTTTTAACCTTTTGTAGGTTACATGTTAATTAAAATATAAAATACATGATTGTGTTTATCAGTTAAAAAAGGGCATGCAAGAAAGCGCAGCAGTCACTCTGTTGCCTTTCATCTTTACGGTCGGTTAGCATGTTCCTGCCTCAGGATCTGAGCCTGGTACGAGGACGGCAGCTCCACTTTGTATCCTGCAGCCATGAAGACCTTCAGAAGCAAAATCTTACAATCAATTCTAAAACAGCGGGCAGCCAGTGAAGTGTCATTAAAAACTGGTGTAATGTTTGCTTTCCTTCTGTCGCATTTTGAACAATTTGAAGTCTAATAACAGATCTGATTCATCGCTTGTTTAATGGGCCCAAAAGCAGGCAAGCACTAGTGTCCAAGTTTCAGCCATTTATTTGACGATCAGGGACTGAAGAAGCAAAACAGCAGGCTGGACCAGCAAGCATGAAACACGAGTGGGCAAGGAGTCTGAGAGGAGGCCGGTGTGCAAAGGAACATCAGAGGCTGAGAAACTCGGGAAAGAAATAATTCATATCAATAATGGACAGGTCAATAACGCAAGAGAGCAAGGAAGCAGCTTCAGCCAAAATGCACATGACTCATGTTGCGTGCAAACAGTGACATCACCACACCCGTGTACCATTTGTACCAGGCCAGTATCCTCCGGAACAACAGGTGTCTCCATGAGACCACATCAGTGCTGGTAGAGGAGAAGAAGAAGTCAGAACTGGAAGCCTAGAAATCTCTTTTTTCCAGAGAGTCTCATTTTTGAAAGTGTAGAATCTGTGAAGTTTCTGCATCTGCAGATCAATAAAAACTGCCACGCTCTCACGGCCACGGCGGCGGCAGCAGCAGGGTTTTCTGTTTGCTTTTGCACAAGGTTACGGGAATGTGGGTGTGGCATGATCACCTGCCACACCCACAGACACTCATGCCGAGAGGAGGGGAAAATAACAGTGATGGACAGAGAAGGTAGTGAACACTGGGGGCCAATTAAAGAGGGACAACGAACACTAAAGAAGGTTTAAGATTAAAGGTTTAAACCTGCTTCCCTGTGTCTGCATGCGTTCTCTACGGGTATTACATCTTCCTCCCACAATCTAAACACATAAATGGGTTAATTAGTGACTCTAAATTGGTGTGAACAGTTGTCGAAAGACACTTTGTCATCAAATGTTTAATTAGGTGGAATTCAAGTCTTTTTGCATTAAAATATAACTTTTTTGCCCTTCACCATTCAGACATATTTCAATGCAGAAAGATGTCGTCTAAAAGGACATGAATGGCCAGACAGATTCAGCCCAAAAACCACTGCAGGGACTTTTCCCTTTGTCCTTCAGTTTGATTGTATGGAAAGCTTCTCTCTGGGAGACACTGTTGACTGAGGTCAAACTGCTTTAATATAGGAAATTACATGACCTTTTATCTAAGGTCTCCCAAAGGAAATACCTTATAGAAATTAACTTTCATAAAATTCTTTTCATGCAGCCCGTATTTTAGTTGGGTCTAGTGTTAAAAGGACTGCATTTAATTTTGCACATGAAGAACCAGCCTGAGATTTGGAACGTAAAACCTGCTCATGTAAAAGTGATTATCTGGATTTGTCTTCTTATTTATTATTCATGGTTTATTATTTATAATGTAAGTAACCAATGAGCCAATAGAAACAGAGAAATCCTGGGATGAAAACAGGTGTCATTATGCATGGATGCTTCTTCAAACCTTACAGGTTGAGATATCTAAAATCAGGCGCCCTTGTTTTTTTGTAATGTCGAATACAAACGTAGTAAAATCAGCATCCATCTGCAGGCGGTGTTGTTTTGCGCTGTTGGCTGCTGTTTGTATTAGACTTTGTCATTTTCAGCATGGAGGAGATTCCCAGAAGTGGTGTGAAAAGTCCTCGGCTTAATCTGATCCTAAGAGTAATGAGATTGTTTAATTACCAAGAAGGAAAATCCCTAATCATCCCGCAGCTCTTATCTCTCTTAATGTCACAAGCAACGTCTTGGATTTACATTAAAGATCCGCGAACGGCCTCGACTCAAGCCTTCATAAGCTCCGAGAAAAGCAGCGCTCACTTCTGTTTATCTTTCAGAGCCATTAAAGTCACAGAGACATGAAATGACTCTGAAGCGTAAAATTACATACTGTACAAGTTTATGGATTAATGTCTGCTGTGGACGTGATGGCGCTCAATTTTTCAGGGAGAGTCTATAAGAGCCCATTAAACAGCTTTCTGTATAGAAGTGAATTAACGTCAGAAGTTGGGAGGCTGTGTGCATCTCAGAAAGCATTACTTCTCTTTATGTAAGCGCTGCATTTAGCAGGAACGTCTCTGAACGCTCAGACGTTTTCTCTGCTTAAATAAACACTGCAGCTAAAACGCAGTCTGAACCATTAAGAAGGAAAAACAGACGAGAACAAACTTCTGGACTTCAGCATTAAAACTTAAGAGAAGATTTAAGAGACAAGCCCAACAAAAACAATAATGATGGCCTCATATTGGCGTGTTTTTATCACTAAATCCATTACCACATTAGACATTACAAGATGCTTTTGAGGGTGTGGGAATGACAAATTTTCTGTGTTTTTAAATGAGGAGTCTGTGTGAACACATGCAGTTTATTTCTGTAGCACAGACAAACAACCTCAGATGACCAAAGCACTGTACAGGTTATAGAAAATACATGTACTTGACAGTAAAATACACAATTAAAAACTATAGATCTTGTTCATGAAGAAAAACACCAAGTTAAAATTACAGAGGTAAATAAGAAGGTGTTTGCACAATTCACAGCATTGAAATCCTGAAACTAAAAATTCTTCTCAACTTCACTGGTGGATTTTTGGATTCAGCTTGTCCTGTAAATCCCTCAGAACCTCAACTGGACTGGGATCTGGGACGTTTAGAGCAGGCGTCCCCAATCCCAGTCCTCGAGGGCCGGTGTCCTGCAGGTTTTAGATGTGTCCTTGATCTATCACAGCTGATTTAAATGGCTAAATGGCCTCTTTAACTTGAAGTTCTCCAGAGGCCTGGGAATGAACTAATCATTCGATTCAGGTGTGTTGACCCAGGGTGAGAGCCAAAACCTGCAGGGACACCGGCCCTCGAGGACTGGGATTGGGGACCCCTGCTTTAGAGGCTTTGAGCTTTGTGTTTCTTGAGCTGTTCGTGTTGCAGGATGTGCATCATCACTGGTACAGCGCACTATGGAGGCAGGCATGGTTGCGCTGCAACATTATCTAGGTGAATGCTACGTGTTACATGCATTCCCCAACAGCAGACACATCTAGGCCTAATCTGGGAAATTGTTGGTAGAGGTGGGCAGATCAATTTAAATATTAATAGTATTGATAACGCTGGAACGGGTATGAGATCAGTAGGATTGATACTAAAATTGGAAGCATGTCACAGAGCTTACAGAGCTCATTTGCGGTACAGTTATGGCTCGTTCAGGGCACTGGTGATCAAAAAAGATGAGCGAGGCTTGACAGGGGTTATGGCATTTTATGGTGGGCCACATTTGGCCCAGATGTCACAGTGCTCCTAATATCTGTTCCATATAAGTCCGAGTTGTGGCTCAGTTAAAGCCGCCAGTCCAGCCTAAATGTGATTCACAGAAAACTGCAGATGTGGGCCAGATATTAGATGAGATGATTAATCTTATTCCCGTTACCTGTCAGCAGCGAATGGATGATTGAGTAAAAACAAACTATAGTGTGTGTGTTCAAAGTAATGAAGGAACAACACAGTGAGACCACGGATCAGCTTCCAGCCTTATGCTTAGAGACTGAAATAAATACATACAGTATGTGAGGCGCGTCGCAGCTTTTGCACCAGCAGGAGCTCTTGTTGCTGTGTTTTAGAGTGTTTTCCTTTGCTCATTTTATCTGACTGCAACCAAACAGGAGATGACACCTGTAAGTGGCGAGGTGACGCTATGTGATCTAAACTCTGAGGAAATCAAACCGGGCATCTCTGAGAGTTTTGACTGCTTGTCAAAGAACAACTTGACAGCTTCAAATTCACAGCTGCCATTCTCCCAGACAAGCGAGCCGAACATGTCATCAACTTTTCAGAAGCAGGACACTTTTCTTTCAGGCTTTTTTCCCCCTCCTTTTTTCCTCTGTCGGAGTGCGTTAGAGTGACTCAAACCTCAGCACATCTCCGCTGTTACAAAGCCTGCCAGATGAAATGTGCCGTTTCATGCTGCCCGGAGAAAAAGCGTAAAATGTGGAGACACCAAAAGAATAAAAAAAAAACCCCTTCTGTACAATACAGCAAGCCATAATCAAAGTTTCTGCCTCACTCAGCAATTCACCTGTAACTCTGGACACATCTCCTTTTTTTCTTCCCACCTTCAAACTTGAAAAACTTTCTTCTTACGAGCGTCAAAGGAACATGCGACCAAGTGAAGCGAAACCTAACCGACGCATTATCGGGAGCCGGAGTTAAAAAAAAAAATGTTAATAGTAATAAAACCTCAGCATGACGCTTTTTACAAATCGTTATCCCGTTCCTCCAGGGCACAGACCGGAGAGGGAAACAACAGAGAGTGCATGCTGGGAGACGAGCGCTCCTCTTCGTCGCACATTATGAGCCGCAGATTGTTAAGCGTCAGACTCCTGGTGTGCCGAGTTAAGAGGCGACAACAAAGGGCATCAGCAGAGCCAGTGTGGGGTTCGCAACACAGGAAGGCCTCCGTCAGCAGCAGCTGCTCACATCTGGGCGCTCACGCTCACTCAGCCCTTTATCTCACTGCAGCAGTGGGTCTGTGGAGTTAAATAAAGCTAAAATCTGTCATATTTAATCATAAAAAGTTCTCAGTTTGAGACTGATATTCAATAAACCACGAGTTATTATTTCAGTACCTGGACAGATCTTTATATTTGTATTTTTTTAAAACAGGAAGGAGAACCGTCACTGTAAACTCGTCAGCCTGTTTTCCTACAGAGAAGGAAAAATAATTTAACTGTTAATAAAATCATAGTTAGGCTATGACAGATGCATAATAAAGTGCATGTCTATCTTATAACCCTGATTAAAAAGCTTTGCAACGGTTTAACAGACAAACTTCATAAATGTGTTTTTAATGCTGGAATAAACAATTATTTACTTTTTATTAACTTGGATTTCTGTTATATTTTCATGTTACGGCTCAGGCAGGCAGGATTAGGACTGTTAGGAGCCGGTGGGCATGTGTGGCGTTCTGTTTCTCCTTTTTTGGCACAGGTAGGCGGGGCAGTGGCTTGTGGCGTCCCGGCGCGCCTGCGGCGCATCAGACATCAGCAGAGGATGCATTTAAACAGCGGTGCCGCGGCTGTCTGGCGTTGGAGTATTGTCGCTTCTGCAAATGGTAACGTACAGAGTTAGTCTCCAGTAGCAGATGGTTGAGCTGTGACTTTGAGATCTGTTTCTCCGCCTGTCCCTTCCCTGCTTTAGTCCGTCTCGCTGCCTGCCTGTTCCCTGGGATTATTGGACTACTTGGATTTATGCGGGAGGTCCCTTCACACCTGTCTGCAGTTCCCCCCCGCCGCCGTTATTTCCGTGTTTCAAGTAAGCTCTCCAACTCTCTCCGGACGCTTAAATTAAGTTTTCGTTCCCGCTACCTGATTTGTGTTTGTCCTTTATTCTCAGGTCGTTCCGGTGCGCGTCCCACACCCTCGCACCCCCCGGATCCGTTTCAGCCCCCACTCGTTCTTCGCACTTTTCTCCATCACTGTATATAGCCCCGTCCCTTGTACACCTCCCTTGCACCAATAAATTTGTTTGACAGTAGCCCTAGTCCGTATGTTTTGTCTGCAATTGAATCCACCTATTACTACCGCCTAACAG
>VUQR01013332.1:2472-16366 GCA_015108515.1 Hemichromis elongatus | reverse complement strand
TTAATTTTTATGAAACACATTTTCAGTCTGTTTTTGAAAAAAATACCAAGGGTGTCATTACAGCTGGTAAAGAGGAGAAGCATCCTTAGAATAATCTCTTCTACTTACTACCTAATATAACCATCTCCTTTTGTGAAAGGACTGCAGCTATCTACCCGAATGAATGTGACGTGTTTATTTTCATGTTATTTATCCATACCTATAGTTGGAATTTATTACTGCCTTTTTAAACTTCATTGTTTATTGGACTGTAGAGGCTGGTGAGAAACGGCATTTCGTTTCAGGCTGGGTAACACCATATGAAATGACAAACTTCTTGCTTCCAGTTTGCAATTATTTTATATTTGAATATTCATGTTCCAATTATGTAATCTCACTGCGATTTTTTTAAACCGCATTTAAAATTTGTCCAATGTCTAATGCACTATAACAACCTGCAATATATCCATTTTCTTCTACATATGCAAGTTTTTTTTGTTTTTTTTCTAAGGAAAATGACTGAAGGCTACACGTAAATCATGAAGGAAATTTTATTTCAGCTTGGATTAGAAAGTTGTTCTGCATTCAGCTCATTACAGTAAAAACCAGGAACCAAAATTCAAAGGCTGCACATTGCAGCTGATGGACTGATGGAAAGTAAAAACAAATTGCTTCTCAGGTAGTAGGGTGAGGCGTTGAAGAGAAAAAGGAAGGAAATGAGAGAGAGAAGACAACAAGCAGGAGGGAAAATGATGGGAAAATTAAATTATCAAAACATAAGCCTTCATAGAAGGAGAGCTTTCAGATTTCCTGCAGCTGATGCTGCAAAGAGTGACTCATAGGAGAAAAGCATCTTAAAACAGAAGGCAAACAATCGTGTGGATTATTTCACATTTGATTTTCTGTGCACCAAAAACATAGCTGTGACTTAATCTCCTGTCTTATGAGCGGTTTTCTCACACCGTGCGTGAAACCAGGTACTCAAGTTTCACTTCAGCGTGCTTCACACTTACGACTCGGCACAAGACGTAACACAGTCAAACTGAAAGTGTTGATGCTCAATTCTTGATGAATTGATAAATCATGGATAAACAGAGAGCGCAGAAACAGCCGCGGGCCAGATAAATCTCCGGGAAATCGGAGAATACCGCTCGCCGACGGGCAAAAGTTGTCACGGCCAGAAGAAAGTGACGTCCTTTTTAAGAATTGGGAGGCTGGAAGGTCTTGGAGGTGGCAAGCATGGCTCGCACTTTGGCCATCAGATCCTGCAAAAAGAAGAGAGTGAAAACAAAGCATGAGATGAGTTTAAGACCCCCAGCACAATGTTGAAATTGGCATACCAAGAGATATGCTATGCCTCAGTGGGTATAACAACAATATAACTAGTAGTCATTTAGTTTGATCTAAGCAGATCTACTAATTCCTCCCCAAACAGAACTGATCCAACTTTAGGAGCTGAGCAAACACACTGCACTGGAAGGAAACAAAACAAAGCACTTTATTTTGAAAGAACTACAAAATGGGAAAAAGTAGGTCTGCTAACACTTTTCTTTTCTTGTCACAGTGTATTACTGCTCCTTAAAGAGGAATAATTTCTCCTGTAATTCTTCAGCAAACGATTCCCTGCGGTACGAAAGAGCTGCTAGTAATGGGGTTCCCACTGAGAATCAACCATGCAGCTTACAGACACACAAGTTCACCCATTAGTTTTAGAACAGTTTCGCTTGTGGGATGAATGAAGGCAACACTTTCATTCATTTCACGGAAGAAAGAAACAGTGAAGGAAGGAAGGAAAAGAAAAGGAGTATGCACAAGTGTATAAATAGTCACTGAAATGTTACACCAGCCTAAAGTTTTGCTGAATTACTATACATTTTTAAAGATTAACAACAGAATCCCCTTAAAGGCAATTAGGAAACGCACATATTAACTCCTCACCCAACCCGCACATATCCCCGACAACTGCTCTGTAAAAAGGTCATTTACTTAAAAACAATATAATTAATAGGAAGTAGCAACGAGGGTGCACAGCAGGGAAATGTAAACACAGTGGAAGAAACTGCCAAACAGCACTTTTTCATTTCCACTTTCTCCTCCTTCACTTTTCAGGTAGAAATGTAAACTTTGCACACCACGGGGGCAAGTGCTTACACTGCAGAATAGGAAGTGTTAATTTGCATCGCGTTGCGCGAGCGATTCATGCACGCTTGGACAAATATCCACCCTCGAGCTCTCCTGACAGATGAGACGAATTAACAGCTGTAATCACAAGAGGGGGGGGAAGGAGCTGTCATACCAAATCGCTCTACAGGCCGTTTCTCTCAAAACGCTGATGTTCTTGGATATACACAGACAACAGACACACAATGCTCACAACATATGACAATGCTCAGAATTATCATCATGTGACAGCTACAAGTGTCCTGACAAACTAATCTGCAGCTAAATTCTGGAGGTCTTCGCGTGCTGCATTTCAGTCGTCATATACGAGACTTCGTTGCATGGCGTCTGGGAGAAAGAAAGAAAAAAAAGGTTCACTCACGAGTAAACAATCAATACACGCATCCATTTTCTTAACCACTTATCCAGTTCAGGGTTGCAGAGGGGCTGGAGCCTATCACAGACACAATCGATACAGTATTAACCTAAACAGTCCCTGTGCTGGCCCACATTCTTTAAAATAATATTAATAAGATAAGATCTGAGGACGGGCCGCTCAGCATTAGTGAGACGCAGCACTCGCTTCACATCACTGTTAGCCAGCAGTGGCATGTTTAAATCTGTTGTGCTAAATTTAACCAGCAGGAGTCGTCTAATTGGAACGCTTTCCTATTACTAAATTAATTAAAAGACAGACACCTGAGTTTGAAGCTGAACCTTTTCATAAAGTTCACGTTCGACTTTTTTGTTTGACGCTGGAGTTTTAGTTGAGCGTGACAGTTAAATTACCGGTTTACTCTACTTATACCTCTGTAATAATGAACAGACATTCCTGTAAGAAAAACATCTTTTTTCCCCTCCACACTGTAGCATTTCTGCATAATTAAAATGCTTATAATTTTAATTCATTTGCCTCATCTACACTGTAGTAAAGACTGATGGACACCTACTCCACAACACCACCTGCATATACACTTTACACCAACAGACACCATATTTAACAACCTCCCCGTGCCCATAACGACGGGTTCTGACACCTCGGTATATCAATAAAGATGCAGTTTGATGCCCACTAGAACAGTTTCAGGGTTTTACAGAGGAAGAGACCACCCCGACTCACATCTGATCCACAACCACCCATTTTGTTCTATAAGAAAGCCTGAGGAGACACACTTTACACAGCATAACTACAAAGCTACTTTCTAATTGTGCATATTTACTAATTGTGTGTATGTGTTTTTAAATGTTGCCTGGCTTTAAGCTGAGAACTACACACACGCACAGTATTTCCTTTTTTGACTGCAAAGTTACAACTAAAATGTAAAATTTAGCTTTAGCATTAAGTGTGAAAGTTAGTGATTTATTAAAACTGTGTATACTGGTAACAGTGGGGAAATAGAAGGACTAGATGGTGCAAGGTGCACACCTTCATCTAATTAAAGAACATGGCCTCTATTTACACAGTTTTGCTGTTGTGTGTGGGATGAAAATCAGATTGCGGCTGCGATTATTATTGACCGGCTTCTTTAGACAATAACGCGAGTGTTTGGAAGCATTGCAGACAGATATCACTCCTGCCTTTCTGTTATATTCCTGATAAAGCAGCTGATCAAAGTCAGAGACAGGATCCTGTCATCCAATTAAACAAAAGGAAATGGCACAAATTACAAGGACAGCTTTATTATTAAACTGAATTGGGATGTTGGGGTTTGTTTCCTCCTCTGGACAAACTATTTTCCTTGTACTCAGATTGAAACCTAATTTTAAAAACACTGCGACTGAAAAACTAACATGGAAACATTGTTTATAACTCTTACTGAGGACTTTATGCCTGTTTTAAAACTCTAACAAGTGGGTTAAGTTAGGAAGTTGGATTACAGAAATAAGAGTGTCACATATTTCCTTTATGACAACAAACCAAACAAATAAAAATTGTTAGGAAACTCTTGAGGAAGCAATGACGCAGCCACACGTATTGATATCTCGCCTCTCTGACATTAGATTTCCCCCAACAAAACCCCCCAGAAAATATGCAGAGCGTTCAAGATACCCACACTCTCAATTTAAAACACTCCCAGTCCCAGTGCAGTTCACTGTAAAGGTGAACAAAGTATCTTTCAAATGTACAGCAGGGAAGACGGGGAAAGAAGACAGAGGAACACAGACAAACACGAGAGAAATAAGAGCTGGAATGAAGCAAATAGCAACTAGGCACCCTAAGGGAAGCAGAGCCCATTAGGCAGATGAGGATGTGCTGAATTATTCAAGATGTGTTTGTAAAACATCACAGATGGGGTATAAGTAGTTAGCGGTTTTGGATCCGTGTATGTTGCAGCAGCATGTTTCCACGAGCTAGCTTGTGTTGCTATGAGGAGATGAAGGCGGGAGAAGCGACTACGAGATAATGAGAAAGAAACCGAAATAGGACTTTTTTTGTTGTTGTTGTTGATGACAGAGGAGCATCAAGAGATGCTTATTGTGGAACGAACACACACACACACACACACACACACACACACACAGCCAGATGAGTACATTTCAGTTCAGTTTAAGTTGTACCAGTGTTCATAGAACAGCTAACGTTGCCTCTGCATTCACACCATCGACCTGCATTACATCGACTCCCAAAAGCTCTAGAAATCGACCACACTGCAGCCTCACTGTAAGATGAATAATCAATAAATGAGAGTATATGTGTATATTAAATGACTAAAACTGTATCACCTCTAAATTAGTGCATTAGTCACAAGACAACCAACCGACAATCGAAAAGCATGGAAACGAGTTGTGAAGGAAATTGGACAACCATTGGCACCCGCAGCAGCCTATCCATGCAGGCCAAACGCCAGCTAGGGTTCAAAGACAAGGAGAGAGTCACCGAGTTGCCTTGTAAATGGTGGAGTGAACCACTGGCTTCTGAAGACCGTTTCGAATCCTTGAGACATTTCTACAATCGCTGTCTTGGTATTTTAAAATCAGATTTGAACCTGCATACTCATTGCCTCTTAACTCGGCTCTAGGCTAATTGTTTTATACGTGTCCAGTTTTACACCTACAGTGAGGTGAAAAAGTACTTTTAGTGGCACTAAAATGTTTCAGATCCTCAAACAAATTTTAATATTTGGCAAAAAAAAAATCTGAGTAAATATAAAAATGTAACTTTTAAATGAGGATTTTATTTATTAAAGGAAAATAAAGAACCTGATTAACTAATTATTCACATTTATGGAAAACTGAGTTCAATTTCACTCACCCCACCCGGGACCGATTAATGTCAGACTTATTGAATGATGAAATCACTTAAACATCACCTGTCTGATAAAGTAAAGTAGCCAAAAAGCATCTCATCATGCCATGATCTAAAGAAACAGCTGAGAAACAAAATCACTGACATCTATCAGTCTGGAAAAGGTTACAAAGACATTTCTAAGACTTTGGGACTCCAGTGAACTACTGAGAGAGTCATTATCCACAAATGGAGAAAACCTGGAACATCGGTGAACCTTCCCAGCAGAGGCCAGCCTACTAAAATTCATTTCTCATCGAGGACTCATCCATGAGGTCACAAAAGAACCCAGAACAAAATCTAAAGAGTCACAGGCCTCGCTTGTCTCAGTTAAGGTCAGAGTTCATGATTCGTAACAAGAAAGAGACTGGGCAACTACGGCATCATGGTGAAAAACACTCCGACAAAAAAGAACAGAAAGGACACGACACACACACACACACACGCACACGCTTTGGAGAGTCTGGACCAAGTGACATGCTTTGGCATGACCTTAACAAGAGGGCCAATTACTTTTCCACACAGTGTCAGGTAGGTTTGGATTTTAAAAAATAAAAATATCATCATTTATATTTATTCTGGTTATTTTTGTGAAGTAGTAAAATTTGTTTGACGATCTAAAACATGCGAGTGTGACTAAAATGCAAAAGACAAAAAGCACTGAGCGGGCTGCACTGACTACAGTCATCACTGATCTAACAGTTCTTCATGGAGACTGATGACACATTAGAAAAACAAACGTTAAAACAAAGTCGGAGCAATAATCGGGAGGTAGAGAACGAGCCGCGGTCCCACTCAGAATCAGAGTGGCTGTTCCAAACACACTGAACTTTTTGCACATCTTTGAAAATAGACGGACCGGTGCTTTACCCTGGGCACAGGGGTTATCGCTGGAAATTACAGCTTCTGTGGCGGCTCAGACAGTGTGAAGAAAATTGCACAACATCAGCTTTTACGGACAGTGCCCGAAAAAGAAATACCATTTGCTCTTCAGCATAAAGGTGCAAGATTAAACTTTGCTAAAGTACCAGAAAAGAAGCCTGATTGACACTGGGAGCACCTCCTTCAGCAAAATGGGAATATTTTTGATATTTTCCTCTGATGAAATCCAGCAGGCTACACATGAACCTGCCCAAGACTGCCACAGTGAATGCATAGTCACAAGAGTAAAGAATGGAGGTGGAAATAAAGATGATACGGGCTGCACGGACACAAAAAGTGTTGGAAGAGGACACAGATGTCACCGTGAATGCCTGAGGATATGACAAACTCCTGTCAGACGAGATGACCCCCCAGCCTCCAGAAGCACGGCAACAGAGGGCTATTCCTGCATGATAACAATCTAAAGCACACTGCAGACACACTGTGACGTGGTTAAGTATGTCACCTAATGTCAATCCAATATACCTTTGGAGGATTTTAAAGAAAGGTAGAGCAACATAAACCCTCCAGACTGTCTATGAATAACGGCAGAACATCTCTCCAGATTTGGTGTGACAGAAGAATCGATGCTAAAGACGATTACGAAGAAAAAAAAAATCAGTAGATAAACAAAGTACAGAAGTAATAAAAGATCCGAGTTTACATGTGAGTAAACGCCCTGCTCAGCTTAGAGAAACACATTCCCAGTAAGGTGGCTGTACAGGGCTGTACTCCCACGTCTGACACTCTGTTTACCCACACTCGAGCTTTATTTCGCTCAGGAGGAGAATCTGTGTATCAAACTAATGCATTGCAGGTCTAAATATAAATTAAATTACTGACATTTAATCAGAGAGGTTTATGGTGATGTAGGCTTCAAAATCAAAGTACGTGCAGACATTTTTAGGCTTCTCAAAGTTGGTAGAAGGCATGCCTCCCAAGGTTTTCAACGACAGTCACAAAGATTAGGAGCAAAACACATGTGTGCTGATCTAAATGAGCAGAATGTCCAGATGAGGACTGACTGGACTTAACAGTAACTGCTCATGTTTTTTCACTTTTATTTTGTGGCTTTTACAACAATTTTAAGGAGAATCATTAAATAGAGGTAAATAAAGACAGTGTTTAAGAATACCGGTGATCTCTGTGGGTTATATAACGCTTCGCCTGTCTTGTAGAACTGATACGCGTGAATGCACTTATCTGAGGTGCACTTTTCAAAGCAACAGAATAGCGGCTATAAATTGTCTATAGCAATTTAAAAACATGCAGGCGCAAGGAGAGCGCCTGCCGGGGTCAGAATTTATTGGCGAGCCGTGCGTGAGGTTACATTGTGAGTTACGGGTGTGTAGACTTATTCAGATGCGATTGTTTTCATTTTTAGCACCCAAATGAGACAAAACACCAACACAGCCCACCACTTCCCTACATTAAACAGACCCGATAGGACCCAGACACACTAAAACAACACACCAATAATTACGTGACTCCACTAAACACGTTGGTTCTCCTCTGGTCTCGAGGTGCCTCTCACTGTTTTGGCAAAATCAAAGGAGAACCCGGCGCTACGACGTGCATTTATATGAGCCATTCTGTGCTTCAGCAGTTTTAAAAACAACATTTTTTTTTTTTAAATGAGAAAATACCCCATTGCATAAAACAAGACAGACATCTTTTAACCGTCTTATTTTGCGTTTGTCTTGGAGGAACACGAGCGGTCCGCAGAGAGACGGAAGCTGTTCTGCCAACACAAACGCCATCAGTATTTGGAAATGCTGAGATGCTCGACAAGTGCTAATTGTATTGTTGTGTCGTTTTCTGTGTGCTCGCACAGTTTTCAGCCATGCAGTGTATTTGTCGGCAACAAAATGAATGGGTGGACTAACTGGCATTGTCCCGTCTAGAAAATTACAGGATAGCTGCTGAAATCAACCCGTCAGTGCCACCTTATCAGGCTGCATCACAAACAATCGTATGCAAATGTTGGATTACTGTTAAAATGCATGGCACTGTTGTAAGCAGTATGTAAAACCCTCTTTCTCTCTCTCACACACACAAAGGGTATTTTAACAGTTGGTTTAGACAACTGTTAGAAAGTGGCTACACGCAGAGCTCTATGTGCAGTTACTGTAATTTTACAGCTGGAAGTGTCTACGCTGTGCTCATCAGAAGACTATGGGTTGCACTGGGGCATGACGACAGTGGCAACTATCCAAACAAACCTTTTCATTAAGTTTTTTTATTGTGTTTTTTTTTTTTTAATAAAAAGAGGAAAAAAAAACAAACAAGCCTGATAATTTAGTTTGCAATTTGGGGAATGCGTTACTGACACAAAACTGACACAAGGTTCTTTTGAGTAGAAGTGACAACTTCAACTTAAAAGCTTATTTACACATCACGTGTGTCGTTTAGAGCCAAGCAGCATTATTCTTAAAAAAAAGCCCCAAAATTATTGGTTTAATTTTCACAAATTTAAATAATAAAGTCAATAAAGTCACGTGAAGCCAAACTCTGCTTCTCTGCTGTGTTATAAAATGTAAAAGGAAAACAAGCACATGGGGTATAAACTATACTGAATGTTGAAACCTTGCCACTTTCTTAACTTGAACTAACAACTTCCTGAACTTGACCTTGTAATGGTCCGTCTTGTGCGAATTTACAACTACCATTGGAGAAAACATTTTCAAGACCATGTGCTGCTTCTGCCTCCTTCCTTTGCAGTGAAGCGAAATCCATCTCCCAAAAGACTTCGGCGAGTTTGCAGCGGTTTCTGTTTTTGCCTCTTGCTTCGTCGGCGCCGACTAATATTAAGTCTCTCTTATCCTAAATTCTTGGCGATGCTCCCAGGATGAGATGCGCGGGGCAGAAGTGCACTCTGGAGCCAAGATGCACTGCCACGACGAGAAGTGCTGTTTGTTTATTAAAATAGGAGCACATGTACCCCGAACAGTGGTAAACAAGACCTCAGGAACATGGTTCAACAATGCAACCAACAAAACAGTATTAGAAACCTGCGCCTCCGCCTTCAACCAGTCAACCATCAGTCCATTATAAACTTAGCAGACACTTTTAACAAATCAAGGCTATCTACAAATCCGTTCTCGTCGCTTTGTTTTGACAAGTGTTGTTTCCAAGGCTATGAGAGAAACGCTAAGTTAAATTTTCATCCAAATCAAAATGGATGACAAGTCCCAGAGGCAAGCAAAATCGTGAAGCTTTAATATCGGTCGTTCTGTGGCAACGAACCAAATTCAATTTGCTGCGGATGATCATTCAATATGGCTGAGAGCGAGTGAACCTGGAGTCCACACAGTTTGCTTAACGACAGTTTCAAACTGTCAAGAAACAAAATCGGACGGGCAGTTTTTCTCCAGGTGTGATGCATGCGATCGGATTACGCTGCCACTGAATACAGAGTGCAACTTGATCACATTTGCACCACATAAATGTAAGACGACGGCCTCCCCACGGTGCGAACAAATACAGTGCACCGACGTGCTGTACAAACACACAGAAGCTACATGGAGAAGTGGATAAATATAAAATGAGTCAAAAGCTCTATAAACGAGCTATATTTTGGTGTATGGAAAAGAACAGCACTTTCCATCCTTCCTCTTTGCATGATGGAAACAAAGAACAACACTAAGTACTTTCATTGGATGGGATGGAAAAGTTCAGCAGAGGACGCATCTGGGATAAAAGCAAAGAACAATACCTGAGTTATTTTAGACTGAACAGAGGATACTATAGATGAGGACACTGCCTTGTCTTTCTCCAGAGAACCGCCCCTGAAAAGGAAGCAGAGGAGAAGGACACAAAAGAGTCAAAAAGCATAAAATCAATCATGTAAACAGGAGAGAATATTCAATATTTATGATGTTTCTCTGAAATGCCCAAAGTTCGACAGGCTTCGAGAGCTATAGAAAGAAAAGATGAGAGGAAGGGAAGAGGTGAGAGAAGACACGATGTGCCCCGTAACACTGAAATACCCATCTAGAGCTAAATCACCAAACACAGACACGGTATTTAATCATGCAGACGAATTTCAGGCCTCAAGTTCAGCTTCATGGCTCTGTCCAACGCTTAAATGTCTCTACAGGCCAGCATTTCATAATTCATCAAGACATTAAAGAAGAAAAAACGAAAAAAGGGAACAAATTATGTCCGAGTTGATTGAACACAACAGGTGAACACAGCTGCAGAAAAGACCGCTGTTCACGATAAAAACTTGAGCTTTTCTTGCTCTCGGGAAAATGGAAGATATCAAACATTTGTGCATGTGAACGGCACTCAGTCAAAAATTCTACCCGTCCCTCCCGCTGTTTTTACGCCGTCATGATCTAGTTTCCTTTCCTCGGAGAAAGTAAACAGCGAAAGCTTTCATGCTTTCACCCACAGTTCAGGAAGAAAGGCGAACAAAAGACAGTCTTCTACTGGAACAACTTCTGCGCCTGCTAGGATAATTGTGCCCCACGTGAAAAGACAAGCCTTTACTAAATCTATAGAAGAAAAAGCATTCTCCTTCGTAACAAAGCGAACAAGATGGCTGATGTACTGGTTAAGCAAAGCTTTAAAAAACATTAAATGATGGTGCATGCAAAACGTCTTTTGGAACATAAAAGCACCTTTTGTGTTTTTCAATTTTGCAGAAGTAAAAAATAAAAAATATTTACATTGTTTCCCGTTTTCCCAGAAGCCTGTTTTTAATGATGGCAGATTTGAAACGTTATGCTGAGTTACATAAACTAAAGACTCAAAAACTAAACTTTTGTACACTAAACTACAAAACGACCGAACATCCACAAGTGCTCCGATTGGCATCAACTAGAAGGCACGACGCTTAAAATCTGGAAACTTTGCAAAGACATTTGGAAATAAAACAAGTGGGTTTCAAAATATTGTGATTTTGTAATTAACAGGTTCTATTTACAAGCGTCTTCCCTGTGACCCGAGCAAATAACATGGAAAAGCTATAAAAACAAGCCACGAGTTCATAATAAGTAATTCTCTTTTAGTATCATATTGTAGGATATTGTAAGGCTCTGGGTGAACAGAGTGCGCCTGTCCAACATTTAGTCTTCTTGCATTGAAAAGTCAACAAGCTGCTAAAGTGGCAGACTACCAACTGCAAGTCTTATCAAGTCTGTGGCCAAGATCATTAATGCGCTTTTGCCCTCGTGACCTTTAAAGCTCAAAGACCCAAGCTGTGCGCCGTGATATCAGGAGGGCAAACACTATTCAGTGGAGGGAGTTTAGAAACAGAAAAAACACAACAACATAAAAAGAAACATTATGTCAGCGTAAAAAGAGTGCATCAGCATAAAAAACCCCAAAACGAAACATTTAAGTCTTCAGTAAAAATACTTTTATTGACATGTACATGCAGGATACAAGCTGGATTACTGACAAGCTTCTAGGGGGGGGCTTACCTTGAGTGAGCCAGGCTGGAGGCGGGGCTAGCTGATGGAGACAAAACTCTGCCGGGTGACGAGTACGGTGAAAACGAGGAGGCTGCAATTTGCATCTGTCCTGAGGATGACAAGGCGCTCCTCCGCTGTTCAGGAGACCTGACAAAAGCACAAAGGAGCACAGCAGGAGCTAAAAACAAAACAGCCTCAATCAAATATTATCACTGCACAATAAAGAGTGCTAGGTTGTATCTGCCATCCCTTCTCCTGGCAGAGTTAGTACAGTCACGTGAAAAAAAATGACTACACAAGCCCCACATAATACTGGTGTACTCAAAACAAAATGTACAAAATAAAAGGCTTTAATTGTACTTTAACTGAGCATATGAACTGGTGTAATACACACCCATAACTTCACAGGCCAGTTGCATAGTTATCTACAGTCTCTTACACTGGTTTGAATGATTCCTGCAAATTTCTTCCAGTTACAAGATTTTATTTTTTTTAGGATTTTCTAGTTTGTGCTATTTTTGTTTATAATATTGTAATCAGTCAAATCTGGCCTTGTGGTAACAGCTAGTCTATTTGATAAGGCTTCATTCTTTCATCATTATCCCAATGAGAGGTCTGTTTCTGGTTCAACTCTTTCTTTTGGACAGTTGGCCTTTGGTTGCAGAAATCCCAGGTGAACCAATGACAGGAGGCTGCCTGGTGCCTACAGCAGTGAAACCTTAGTGAGCATATTTCATTTACAACGCCTGTTTATCTGTAAATATATAAAGACACACTATATTTACCAGGATGAACTCTACAGTGCATATACCAAAACTTCCTCATGCCCAGCCCTTTTCAGCGAATCAAATTTTCTTTTAGCTACATGAAGCTGGCCTGACACATGGAAACCTTCAGCACAGTTAACAGCTCCCTGCTGCTTTTGTAAAAATAATGAAAACTGAAGAATAGCAACAAAATGTGGACTAAACACCCAAGAGTGGCGTCACTAGTGCCCCTTCTCAGCCTTAAAGGCTGCAAAAATCAATGATTTTAGTGTGAAAACAAAGCTGCATGTGAGGACCTATCACTTTTGTTCGCAGCACACGCTGAAGACACCTGCTGTTAGATATACCTGGATCTTGAAAGCCCCCTGGGCAAGTTGGAGCTGCTGCTGGGATAATAGCGTTCCCGCTCTTTCTCCTCGCGTCTCCTTTCTGATGAGTTGCCCCTTCTGTCCCTTCTCCCTGGGGAGTGTGAACGGGATCTGGACAGAGAGCAGAACAAAGACAATGAAAGATGGAAGAAACCGTTAAACATCAGAAGGCCGTATATGAGAGCGAAGCGCATGTATTTGAAATAAAGAAAAAGAGGAGAAGTGTGAGGCCCGAAGGACAAAAAAACAAAACAAAAGCCTAATGTAGTTGAAGTGAAAAGGAGGGGAAAAAAAGCAGACATGAGGGTTTTTGCACAACTGAAAATGAAGAAAAGCTGGGTTTGAATAAGATTTTTAATTATTTCACTAAACTTTTAGAAGACCTGAATGTGGCACAATTTACACTGTGGCAGATAAACACTGTTTAAATCCTGAGGAACTCTGAACAGGACAAAAAAAAAAACTTAACCGAGTTCATTACTTTAATAAAAGTTATATAAAAAGAAAATAATGCTTTTCTGCCTAGTTAAGAAAAAAGCATTAAGTATTTATGAATATTTTATGAAATTAATAACCTTGTCAGATTTCTTTCCATAAAGGGCAAAGCTAAATTTATTTTGTCCCCCTGGCTAGTATGCAGAGCATGCATGCCATTTACAAACACAACATAGCGAGGCTGGAAAATGAAACGACCACGATAAGATTAAGAATACAGCCTGCTTGTGCGTCTCTTCTAATAGTTGAGCCTCTCAGTTCAGTTACTTTGCTCAAAAAACAAAAAACACCCCAAAAACCCCACAAACCTGTAGAGAGGCAGCATCAACACAAAGCAAAACACAATGACAAAAAAGAAATAACAGAAGGCATTAAAAGCTTTCTTTTCGGTTGCCCGTGGCTGGAGTGAGCAACATTACTGTTTTATTCATTCTGACTTTTTGGTGGTGCATTAAAAAACATTAAAAAAAAAAAAAAAAAAAAAGAGAGTGTGGGGGG
>VUQR01013330.1:0-20089 GCA_015108515.1 Hemichromis elongatus | reverse complement strand
TAAATTGCTCTTTTTTTTTTTTTTTTTTGGTTTTTTTTATCAGTTATCTTAAAGCTAAACCTGACATGAGTTCAAATTTACAGACATCCAAACTTTAGTTACATCCAAAAAGTAACCTTCATATCGCAAAATCAGTTTTGTCCTTGAGAAATTCTGCAGAAGTAAACTAACCCTCCATTTCCCTCATTGAGTCCTAATGAGCATGTGCAGAGTCAGTGTAATCACTCTAGATTGTTTCAGGATTGAGGAAATGAGTTCATTAATTTCCTCTGATCTACCTACTTTTGCAGTAACAATGAAAACTCCTGTGTAATATTTTTCATGTGCTGGTTGTATTGTCCAGAGGATGTACGGCCCACTGTACCTCTACCACTCTACTGTACCTTACTGCACAACAAGGTATCATTAGCTCATGGACCAAATAACCAGCAAGAAACTTGTTCATTTTTCTCACAGTGAGGAATTTAGACAAAAGCTAGCACGTCTTGATTTACACAAGAACCTTAACATTAACATAAAGCCAGTTATATTACCTTTGCCTCATTAAAGCTTGTCCTCTGTTATAAAAAAAGGTACATTTGTAACAGTAATGGATTGCTCATTTGAGTAAGTAATTTAATAACCGATTACATGGATTGCAGCCCCCCCCCAACACACACACACATGGAAGGGCGAGTAAAGAGAGGTTAAAAGCTACACATCCAAACTTTGAAACCATTGCTATCACATAGCACATAACTTTACTGTATTGCCTTCATATAATATTGAATCACATGATAAATTGTAATAGGCTCCATTTCATCACAAGGGGCATTGATTTTGATGTAAACATAATTATCAAAGAGCATCAGACTAAATTGGCCTGACAAGATAGAGAGTTCATTATCAGCCAAAACACTTGGGAGCGTGTTACTCTAATTAATTTTCTATAATGAACCCAATGTTTTTGTTAAGCTTGGAAATACCTCAATGACACTTTGTTTACTGAGAGACCTCATACAGCTCCATCTCCACTGGGTTTTAGGCTTGTGTTGGGTTGCATACTACAGAGGCCTGGTGCATGATGATGTTTTGTCAGCAACTCTGAACATACAAATTAATAAGAGTTAGAAATTGTAAGAAGACAGGGTTCAGTTCTTGCTTTCACTTCAACATGATGGGAGGTAAAGCCTTTATCTGAGGTGGGGTATTCACCTAAAACAGTCAAAAACATTACAAAGTCCCTTCCCTTTGGTCATATCAGCATTGTCCCCTCTCTGCATGCAGTTGCCATACCAGGCGGTGTTGGCATCAGAAACTATTTTCAATAATTGATTCTGCACCCTAATTGAACAGCAAGACTGAACGACATAGCTCATTACTTTACTCATTAGTTAATTATCGGAGAAGTAGGACAAGTCAATAAAAGTGAAGGCAGTAAATTCCGATACTAATTAGCCGAGCTTCCTTCGAGACATATTTAAAGGCAGATTAGTTACCTGAATGTCCCGCGACGGGATAGGTGGGGGCTTGTGGGCGTTGTGGGGAGGGGGAGGGGGAGACTTAGATGGGCGAGTCGGTTAAATCTTTCAAAAGAGACACATTGTAGGTAAAACTATGGAAGTGGCAAACTTTTCAACAACATGGGGATTCAAGGAAGGGCGAGTAAAGAGACGTTAATAACTGCAGAAGAAATGACAAGTAGATCATCTAAGTTGTGGATTTTGGTGGTTTTCTTTGTAGTAAAATTACTTTTGACTTTTTAATTTAATCTGTATTACCTACAGTACTAAAAATAGACAGGTAAATCAGTTTGCATCAACAATAAGAAAAATAAAGAGTTATCTTTTAATATTACTTGAAATTTGAAGAATTTACAAAATAATGCTTTATGTGACTTATCGGCAGTATCATCTGGGACTGCGCCTTTGACATATTGCTCCAAATTGATTAATGAGGAGAATTGATTAAAACAATTTATTCCCTTTCATTATGAACCTCTCCGCCTCTATTTGTTTCCCTGGCTAACGCTGCCAATAATAACCGTTTGACATATCGGGCCCTCTGTGAATAGCCTTCAATGGGTTCATGCACTCCTAACAGGGGGGCTTTGCAACAGTGTAGCGCAGATGCGCTGTCAGCCAATCAAAAGGCAGGAAAAAGGGCCGGGGCGAAGCAAGCGCTAGCGTCTTTTTCACATGCAAATGCTACAATGTGATAATAAACACCTGACATGGAGCATGACTGAATTATCCTGCCTGTTTAATCAAAGGCACTTCTTATTGTAACTCCCCAACCTCATGTTACCCTTCTCTTTTTCTCACATTCCTCTTTCTCAGTAACATCATCACTTTATCTGTGGTTTGTTTTTTTTTTGTTTTTTTGTTTTTATTTTTTCATCATTCGGATTTCTCTCAGCAGTCTTTAAATTCTCTTCCTTCTTTCCTCTCACCTCACCTTCTCCCCTTCCTTCAAATCCACTTTCAAGTCAGTTAATCTCCCTCTCTGTCCTTCCCCTCCCTCCTTTCTGTCACTCAGCTGTTTTCACAGTCATACATTATCACTTTTTCTGTCAATTGGCTTTAACAGTGCTAAGTTTTGTGAAGAGGTTTTGGGGGGGCCCCCTTGGGGATGAGGAAATGACAGAAGGCGGCCTTTATTTACCTCTGTGGCCCCTACCGTGTCATCTGCTTAATCATGTGGCTAATCGACAACACTGTCTCCCTGCTCGCCCGCACCAGGACAATAGGGAACCTCATTCATATTTAATACAATGGAGTGTTTAAGTCATTGCACGCGTCTGAGGAGGAGGATATTGTGTTTCATTGTGAAGGGCTCCACAGGGACCTCCTCCCTGCCCACCCAGGCCTTCCTATCAGCCCTCCTCCGAGGGCTGAGCATATGCTTGGCACTTCTGGTGTTTAGCAGGCAGGCCGTGGCCAGTGCAGCTGGCTGGACGCAAGGGCCTATAAAAGCTTTAATTCCCATGATTAATTCAAATGGTTAATTCTGCTTTATCATAGCGTAAGAAAAAAATAACTAAGACAAATATGTAATCCACTGCAGAGTGAATTACATAGAGGTGTGTTTAATTATGCAACGGGGCGTGTAATAGGGGTTCTTTTCCCCACACTAATCTTTTTTTGCCACCTCCACTTTAGAAAGCACGACGCGAGATGCCGGGCACCATGTGCTGCCTCTGTTCTCTTTGTAAGGGGATTTACCCGACAAAACAGATCACTGTGAGCTGGATCTGTTTAAGTGTCTGTTGCTGCTTAACCGCTCTCCAAAACCACTTGAAATAGCATTTCAGTGGTCCAGTTTGGGTTTGGCAGAAATCATGCAACACCGCAAACAATTGATGGAAGCAATCAATATCTGGTCCATCTCTCGCTGTCAAGTTTCCCTCTGCTCCCTAGCTCTCATTGTCTGCTCTCCTCTCTGTTTCTTTAAAAGATTAACCAGGGTCATTAAGGACACAGAGAAGGTTCATTTCGTCATTATGAGCGGCAAATTAATCATGGAGGGATGCCGTTTAATGACACACTTCCCCGGACTGATTACTTGTGTTCTTGCTAATTACATTGGTTAACTACAGTGCACCTATGATGGTCCTTTTGGTATTTGGTCTCTCAAGTCCATGGGCCTCCTTAAAGATGCAATCACATGCTTTATTTTCTCCTCCAAGCAAATTAAGGAGCATAAAAGAAACAGCTGTACAAGGCACAGTTCCCCCAATGAGCCCATTACTTACACGTCTGCCTGTGCCAGGAACTTAACTGTGTCCTATACCCTTAAAATGAGGGTGCGCCACTCACCACAGTTTTACTGTCGCAGTGCTGCGGCAGTTTGCCTCCTCATCTCTCACTTCTTGTCTAAATGAAAGGAGCACAAAAGCTCAGTGTCATTAAAAACCACCACCATTAGGGCCGCCTGGCTTCATTTGTCCTCCATTATTACTGAAGACGGCTCAGCCTTCAGAGCCTCACAGCTGGGGAGGGGGTGATAGGCAATAGAATACAGGTTAGACAGCGGGCCACAGCCCAGTTAATAAGAGAGGGAATCTTGGGGCAGGTAGGGGTCAAACTGGACACTTCCTAGCATGCAGCGAAGAGCCATTCATCTGAATGGAAATGTCAGCGGAGACCATCAGGTCAACAGCTCCAGGCTAACTTGGACCTGGGTGTGACTTCTGACACTCAACAGTGGACAGGGGCCAGATAATGGGTTTAGGACCCTGATGGTTATCGCTTCAACTCTGGCTTGTTTTCATTCCTCTCCTCCTCTGCCCCTCCCACCATTGCTCCGTTCACCCCCTCCTCTCTCTACTGACAACTGAGGAGGGGTTAAATGGTCTAATTCCACAGAGATTCTTGTAGGGAGAAGATACGTGACAGATTTATAGCGATAAACGTGATGCTGGCATTACTTATAAAGAGCAAGTAGGAAGCCAGAGACATGAATAAGAATGTTGTTTCCTTTATGATGTGTGCCAGTGCTATTTATAGGGGGTGTGTAAACAACAAGAAGTCCCGCCTTATGACTATCATAATTGGTAGGTTCATTTATTTATTTATTTTTCGCACATCAACCAGACCCGCGTTTCTTTGCACTCTTTGAGAATTGAACTGGTCTGAAGCTGAAAGCGGTTGTAAGGACTTGTTCCAAGTGTAATTGATCTTTCTTAATTGCTTTATATTTTCAGTCACCCTCATTTAAAAAATAATCTAATTGTAAGTAGGAGACAAATTGCTGAAATATTAGTTCGACTGCAGGAATTTATTCAAAAGTGCAAAAGAAAAAAATGTGGTGCTTTTTTTTTCAGGAATGTGACCACTTTGTGTGAAAAACAGCAGGCAAATATCCACATCTTCTTCATGTCAAAATCTGTCGGAGCATTCGGAGTCCTTTGATTTTTTTTTCCCCTCTTGCTCATATTGAGACGGCTTAAAAGAGATCCTGAAAAGACCTTTTGAAATGGACCAGAGCTGGCAGTCTGGCTATTTGGTAACCCCCTCCTTCTCCTCCGCCTGTTTTACAATCTCATTAAATCAGCCCTTTGTTTTGCCACTTTCCAAGCTCTGATCTCTGGCTTAGGACGAGTCAAGAGGCCGAGACAGTTTGAAAAAGGCTCCCTCCGCCACAAAGAGGCCGCTTGTTCGCAATCATTCCCCTCTTCAACAACGCCCAGACAAAAAAAAAAAAAAAAGAGAGTGAGAGAGCAAGCGGGTCATTCACTGGCGCGATATCGTGAGAACTTAATGAAAGTTTTATAACACTTGAAATGTTTATGACCTTCCCACTCAACAGCTTGTCCCACCAATTAATGGCTGATTCTGACAGACTCAATGAGCTCAGCTGGCCCAACCAGATAAAACAAGGAAAAAAGGCAGTGAGGATGACATGTCCATGATTTACTAAGTAATGTGATTAACATTCAACGCTAAAAATACAACCCGAAACAAGATACGGTACTCCTATTTTTTTTTATTAAGCGAGACTATCCCCACCTGGGTTGTTATTTACTTCCTGATAGAATATGCCATCATTACTTTACGCTGGCTGTTCAGATGCTACAGGGAAGCACAGCAAGGAGATATTACACTCTCTCTGGCAGGCCAGGCCTCTCAGGCACAGCTAACAAAGTCTTCCTACTCTTCCCTGCCCAGAAGCTCTCCAGCGCTTGATAAATACTGCTTTATAGAGGCCTTATTATGCAACCGTTCACTCGATTATGTCACGATGTTTACAGGGTATGAAAAAAAAGAAGGGGGAATTGAAAAGACCACAATCAAAGGTTTCCGAATAGTGCATTGAAAAGTGCTGCACCAAAGACCAAATGAACAGTAAGTGAAGTCTCTTTCATCCAGTAGACAGTAGTTACGGAATTACTCTTCCTGCAGAGACTTAGCAGAGATCCATCTTGGTACCGTGAACCTGTCATAGAGCAATGAAGGGGAATCCAGCGCCCATCTGAAACAAATGACAAAGTCTATCGCCCAAGGCCCAACTCTCCCTCTTCTTAACAGCTATGCTGAGAAGCCATCACTGTCCACAAAATATGATAAAACCCATGCCATAATAGGATTCATAAACATGCCCAAATACAATTTGCTGAGATGTATTTCAGGAAAAGACAATCATTTACAACTTCTGAGGGGGATTTAGAATAAGTATGTTTGTATGCAAATCCGGCAAACACGTTTTATGTACTCCGCTCCCACAGATCATGAAAGCGCATTAGATTTATGGCAATGCATGTGCATAATTGTGAAAATGGTGGGGTGGGGGAAAAGAAGAAGAAGAAGAAGAGGTCTCAGGATTTATACTGAGACCTTTTTTGGGGGGTTTTGATTAGTGTAGAACGAGCCCAGCTTTCATGCCCCCGACATGGAAAACAAACGCTGCCACTTGGCTGAGTCCTGGGCATCAGGGCCCCCATTGCTTCCACATGGGATCCCGCCAACATTCGCTTTTGGCAATAAAGATAGCTGAGGACAAAAAAACAGACAGCAAGTACCTCTTGGCAAGTTCTTATTGCAAGCAGGGCTTCTTAATTTATATATGTTTTATTTTTTTTATAAGACCAGTTATGAGGAAAAAGTTTAACAGGAGAGGAACTCGGAGACTGGAGAATTATTCTACTGCTTTAGTTTTAAAGAAATGAATTAATTAGACATGGTTTGACTTTATTATGTTAACATTCCCTAGAATTGCATTGTTAGGGTTTACATTTTTCTTTATTTTTTCACACCATAAAGATAATTTTCCCACTGATGTCATGATTATTTCTGGTCTGCATTCCTTGCCACATTTTTCCACTTTTTTTTTTTTCCCGTCACAAAACTAAAGGATGTTTGTCTTCCTTGAAGATATGACTTTAAATATAGACACTATTATTGTGTGTAATGACTTTTTTTTCCCAGACTTGCTCTTATGTAAACACCGTTAGAAAGTTTAATCCAATAAAGTTCAATTTACAAACTCATTTATTACCAATAAAGAAGAAGAGAAACACCTGCTTCGTGCCATCCTAACCTCATTTTGACATGTTTTCTTTTCTCACTCACATTATGTCTCGGTTGTTGCTCTGTGCATAAATGTGGCGTAAATTTTGGTGCCTGAGACAGCAGCCACCTCTTCCTCTATTTGAACTACTGGTGGGAGAGAAATAGGAAAGGCGTTGGGGGGGGGTTACCCAGGAATCTGGAGTTTTTTTTGGAATGAGAGTTCAAAGGAACTCCCCGCAGCCTACATAAACCACCCTCAATTGGCACAAAGAGGAAACTCAATTTGCAGGGAGCTGTGCTGTATACTTTTTATAGAGGAACTTTTAGTCATTAGGCCATATACTCCATCTCACTCAAAGAGCCAGGCGACGCGGCAGGAGGCTGCAACGTGCTTCTTCTACACAAAAAAGCAGGACAGATCCCCCCCAACTCTAGAGAAGAGAGGGAAAAAAAAGAAAATGGTCTTAATGAGAGCCTAGTTAGTTCCTGTGTCTTTAGATGGTGTCCTGTTTGTTCGGCAAAGCAGGGGGATCTGTGTTAACCCTTCCACAACGAAATCTGCTTAGAAGGTGTAATCCTATCTAGTATGCATGTAGCAGTCTTCAGGCGGGGCTGTGCGGGAAAAACAGCCAAAGATGCTGTATCAAATCAAACATATGTGTGAAAGAAGCACACTCTTTTGGGCAACAATCAGGCCGCATTGAAAGAGACTGAATTTGTTCTGAAAATCTAGTTTAGGGTTGTCATATTCATTTTAGTCAAATGGGATTTGAGAACAAAACGCAGTTTGAAACATGACAAAAGCAGACCCAATAGTTGATCTGTTTATAAAGAGAGAGAGAGAGAGAGAGAGAGAGGGAAAAAAAAAGAAAAAAAACACACATCTGCATTCTCTGTTCAGTCTCTGTAGGACTTACAGCAAGTCCACAGCACCTGCAATGAAACTGGGGGATATTATGAAACACATTTAATACTAAAAGTTATTAAATACAATCATCTGAATATTATTGATCTAAATATTTTAGTGCAATGGAGTTGGAAGTCATAAATATAAGAGGTGCATTTGCAATGAGTTCACTCTGTCAGCATTTAGTTATTGAAATTAGGAGCCAGGAATGCGTTCATATGTGTTGATTACCGTCACTCAAAGTTGAGTCCACTGCTGTTTATGTTCGATTTTCTTTTTCTTCTTCTTTGCATGGAAGTAGCAAGCATGAGACTTTATTCCTGTTTTTTTGGAATTGCTGTGGTAAACAAAATCTGTTTTGCTTGTCCTGTCATTCCAGTGTTTACCTTTTTTACTCGTTTGATAAGCGAGGAAGTCAAATCTAAATCCACGTGTGCGTGTGGAGAAAATAAAGTTGCATTGCATTCATGTGCTGCAATAATCATTAGGGTTATTTTCAGGTAAGACTCTATCCAAATGCTATCATTCATAATCTCCACCACCTCCTCTAGCCCACCTGGGTTCTTGCTAACCTTTGCGAACTTTGACCTTACCACACAACCCTTTGCCAGCCATCATATTTGTCTCTTTGTGTCCTTTGCTGCCCTTCTCTCCTCCCCATTCTCCCCCTTCACTATATATATGGCAGATTAATGACAGCTAATAATATCTGATGTTCCTGGACATTGCGTCCGGTAATGAGATGCATTCCCAATGGGTAGGCAAGGTGTCACCACTAACAAATTCACCATTGCTGTGCGCAATTAGCCTGTAAAAAGGGTGGAAAAATACACTAAATCAGTATCGGCCAAGATGGATGAAGTGTGCTGAAAGAAAAATACCCCTTTGTTGCCAAACACCCAGCATTGAAGAAGAGAGGGGGAGCGAGAAAAATGTCTCTTTTCCTCCTCCACATCTTTCTCCTGCAGGAGATGTGGACAGGTTACCTTTATGGAAACATTATTCCTTGACTGCTCCCTGGCAGGAGTTCATTACAGCTCAGCCTAACGTTGAAATATTCTCCGCAAAATGTCAGCATATGTAAATGAGGACTCAGCACTCATTCGCATGTCATGTTTTGTTAAAAGTTGTTGCAACCTCTCTTTGCTCGTTATTTCTGCCTTTCCATTCCCCATTCTTCCTCATCAACAAAAATTCCGTCTACTTCCGAAATGATAGATGTTCGCTAAAAATGGACGGAAAGGAAAATGTCTACTGGTGTATTTGTACAGTACTGATGATCCCTGGCGGCCATTTTTGATTTAATAAAGTGTTAAATATTTTCAGTTTAAAATAAGACATGAAAGAGTTGTTGTCTCTTTAAAAAAAGCTAAATCTGAGACCAAATAATCGATTTTCTGTGTTATGTGGCTGTATTTATATCTGTACTAGTAGGCCATATTAAATCATGTTCAACAGTATTGATCCCTCAGGGCAGTTTAAATATTAGTGAGCATTAAATCAATATCAATGCAGGCTGTTGTTACACACTAAAAGGACGCTGGCATGATTCAACATTTATGCAAAACAACAGCTAAACTCTGGCATAATGTCTTGGCTGGTGCCATCCTCACTGTACAGGCCCTGTGGCTACTCCAAATGATGAGAATGGATAGAGCTTCCATTCACAACCATCCATGTGCGCCCAGTAGCTTAAAGCATCAACTAGTTGCCCAGTCATTCCCCAATGTGACAGCTAGCTGCAGTCAGAGCGAGCAGCTAACACTACGCTAATGCTGAAACGCCACCCGCTTCTCGCTGTGAACTTGCGCGGTATCTGTGCTGATCAGCACCAGAATAAAAACTCTTTTTCTTACAAAGCTGCGCATCACGCTGACTTAGATGGAGGGCAATATGGTAAATAATTTCCCACTTTTTTCGGGTTTTGTAGCAGGGTCTGCTCAATTTATGCTACTATGCATGTATGAATGCATTGACTTCTCAGCGTTGCACTGTCAAAAATTCATTTTATGCAGGGGTACAGTTTGAAGTTGCCAACTAGTTCACCTAGAGCTGTAAGAAAAGGGGATTTAGTGCATTGTGCCTCTGAAAAGAAAACTGCAGTACTCCCATATTCAACAGCCAGCTCCCTGCTCTGTTCTGTGCCCCTACTTTACCCGTATGCACAGGCTGGATCTGTGGGGGCTCTATCAGACTGATGAAAATTACATTCACACCCGCGCCATTCCTGCCTATACAGTCTACATTATGCAACAGATGAGCATTGGGGCCATGGTGTCTAAGTTTGATAGCATTTCTTAAGCAGGATCAGACTGGAAGCGCGGGAGGAGTGTTGGCAGTGATGTGAATTTGATGAGTTCAACAGTAAAAATATTCACTTTTCACGTATAATGAGAATGACAAACAGGTCGGCGCTGGGTAGACTTTTCGAGTAGACTTTTCGGGGGGTGAATCTTCTTTGGAATATCATTATGTGGGGTAAAATTGATATAAAAATGAACTTTTTGGAATAATTGACTCTGTGCTCATAAGGAGAGGGGATCCCGTCATTTGTTATGAGCCAAATGTATGCTACAATATAGGAAATCCAGTTAGAAGAAAAGTGATGAGTTTCAGGAAGGCACTGAAATCTACATGCAAATGCATAATAATCACACATCTACAATATTGCAGTGTTAAGAAAAAAATACCTTGAATTCAATTATCATGTGGGCTGGAATAATCATAATGTTATTGGAAACTCAATTATGGAGGCAAGCCATGTCTGGAAATTAGCTGAACTTAGCTAAGGCAAGTCAGCCCCTTGAATTCATCAAGTATGGATTATCACAATATTACATGTTCACTTTGATTCTGCTGTCCAAAGACAAACATTCACAGTCACTGCTGCATAGTCCCCACGTTTGTTTTATTCATGAACTCCACTCTGATCTATTATACATACAAAACTGATTCTATGCTGATCGCCCCAGGCTAAGAGGCTCAGACATAGAATTAATTATATTATATACACATGCATGATAATTGTGTACGATTCGGTCAAACACAGAGGTATTTCTCTATGTGTGATTACCATTGTTGCTTCACCGGCAATTATTTTCATTATTGTTGCTAATATTGTTAATGTTATTGTTTTCTCATTACAGCATTTCTCTGGGGCTTATTTTTAAGTTATTAGAATGTATGTGACCGCTACTCTGGAATAAATCATGGCATTGGCTGACGAGGCCCATGACATTAATACATAAACTGCATGCTCATATAGCAAGAAAATGACTTTGAAATTAAACACCAGGCTAGCACAGGTCGGGCACAGGAAATAGAGATAAGGGTGCTAATTCATTAAAAAATATTAATGAAATATCCCCCTCTACACAGTGTGCACGGAGACAACCATACTTTTGAATATTGTAACATTAAAAGCATTTCCCCTGGCTGATATGAACAGTAGATCTATCTTTATTATTAATAAGTTGATACTTTTAGCCTGTTTTCCACGCCTGAACACGATTGAAAATATCATTTCCATTTGGTACTGGGCATTCATGGTTTTGTTATCAAATTCCAACACACACTGCGAGGTCCAATGTGATCCCAGCCCAAGATTGTCCAAAGACATTTACAATAAATACACTGGCTTTATGCAGATATGAAAAAAAGGTCAATTGCATGCCTGGGTAGCATTTCTAATAACCATATTTAGGCCTGGACCATGAAAAAAAAAGGTGCAAGGAACTTTATTGATATTTGCATAGATTCATCCACAATGTGAGAGCATTAGAAGGTCATAACAAAGACAAAGGATCTTGTAGCACAAGATGATATTCCCTTAATTTTAAATGATCAGGGATATTGGACGAATTATGCTAGCTGGAACATGCAGGCTGAAAATCAAGTCCTATAATTTCTTCCTTTTTTTCTTTTTCTTTTTTTTTGTTTGTCGGCCCGCATCGAGGATTCTTGTAATTTGTGTGTTCCTGTCCTTGTGTGCATATCCGTGTGTATGCTTCTGTCAACTTTGAGAGTTCCTTTCAGTTCACTCTGTCACCAGCCTTACCCCCGTTCCCTCTGCACCACTGCTTGCCATGGCTGAGCTGGGGAACATGCAGCCTCGCTTCGAGACGACTTCAATCCCCTATTATCAGGAGAGCGCACATTGCCGCTCACAAGGGTTTAATTTATTTGTGCCTGTTTCAGCCCAAGATTAAAGTTTAATTGGCGCTGACTGGCAGCTCCCAAGTTTTGACTAATTCTCCTTATCGGGAATCCTTACCGAGTAGCTGTGGGCAATGTGAGGCCTGCCTGCCTGCTTGCCTGCCTGTGTGCATGGCAGCGGTGCCCACACACACACACACACACACACATTCAACATAGTAATCCTTTATTTTAATTAGCCGATATATTGAGTACCTGTGACTTTGTGTTTATTTGAGTTGTGCGTTTTCTACTTGTGTGAGCTAGTGTGAAACCAATTATGTGCATTTGGGATTTTTAAATATATGTGTGCGTGTGTGTGTTTGCATGGTATTACGTGTGTTTGCTCCATTACTCCTTGGCAAGGCCCCCAAAAGCTTTTGAATTGTTGGGTAATAAGACACGCATCATATTATTTAGTCCAGACTTAATAATTGATTTGTAAAGGTGTAACCATTGTACTCTGTACACAGACCACTCGTGTTTCCGAAACACAGCCTGAGCCTTTGTGATACATGCACATGTAAGAATTAGCAAGAACCACGTCTCAGTTGGGAAACAGGAGGGGAAGAAATGCTAGTTAAAAAAGCAACTTTTGATTGTGGGTTGAATCTGCCTATATGCCGCCCCATTTTCCATGAATCATTTCGGCATAAATCATTGCTGTGTCTTACCACAGAAGGATTGCATTTCCATAAATGCGTGTTTATGCCAGAGAAATACAAGCGTAAATAACACTGATAATCTCAGTCTGTGTTTGATCAGCCAAATCTGAGTCTCAGGGTGCAATCATTTGTGACCTGTAATATTAGCGGCAGCTATTAAAAGCTGTAGAGGATTTGCAAAGCTTCATTTAGTCAGTCGGGGAGATGTGCGTGAAATAGAGTTCCTTTGGTCGTAACTAATGTCTCTAATTCTAATGAGCAGAGCTTCTGTGTTGCAGCTACATGCTCCTAAACTGGGAAGCACTGGATTAAGAGAGTTCTCATGAGGGCAAATGGACCCTAGTTCAAAGTCATCAGCTTTGATCATGCGTGCAGATGTACAAACCGGCATAAAAGCCTGTTTCAAATCACTCTACTGATGTCCTAAGCGTGCTTAAACTACGCATACTCCCTTTCATCCTACTGATTTGAGGCACATTTGAATATATGACATTTTTCCAACATTTGATAATTTGTCAGTGTTCCCCCATAAAAGGTTTGGAAGCAACCCTACCAAAAGTAACTTAGTACCAGCCTTTATCCTGTATTAAATTACAGTTGTTTTGGAGGCTTTAATAAATAAACAATTTCAAAGAGAAAAAATATGAAAAAAAAAATCAGAGAAAAGAGTAAACAGAGATCTATGCTGGGAATTGAGGACTGAAAAGAAAAAGTCAGGAAGGAAGCAGGGGCTGACGCAACTTCAGAGAGTGGATCGGACTAAAAATTAGTGACACACATAAACAGAAGAAGAAGGAGGAAGAAAGAAAAGGAGGAGGGTGGGTGACTGAGCCAGCCTGGCCGGCTGGAAACAGTTTCTCATTCGGCAGAGCAAATCTGGGATAACGCCAAAACTCACAGGTAGCATGAGCGCTGTGTCCAGCTGGAGACAGCAGGTTCCCCTGTCGTACCAATAATGACTTTATATCCAATCCCTGACCACATTAACACATTTCCCGGTTGGGCTTGGCTGTGTGAGCAGACATACCTCCACTGATTAGATGTATACGATTGAACAGAGGACAAAGTGGAAACAGATCCTTGCTCATTTATACATATATGTCAGACTTCAGTTAACAGCTTCTTAAAAAGTAAAAAAAAAAAAAAAATAGAAAAAATTTAAATAGATATCCCTCCTCCTGTAGCTCTCCCCTACCTGTTGTAAGCCCAGGTTGCCCAGCATGAAGCTGGAGTTTGATTTGCTTAGCACTTGGCTATCTCCAAAAGCAATGGATGTTTTAAAAAAAAAAGGCACACTAGTGGTTCTGGCTGGATGTTTGTTTTCCAGTGAGCTGTTTAGCTAATCTAACCATCACTACACTATACTATACAATACTTCAAACTACAGTTTGTATTATGATACTTTCAGTGAGGCCGTATAAATGATGAAACCACACAAATAATTTGTGCCTCCTGTCAATCGAAATGTGAAACTAGGAGGAAGCAGTACAAGGAAAAACTCAGAGATACCTTCCTTAGTGATTCTGCTCTGATGTTATCTTATTGAAAGAGACAGCAAGCTCGTTGAAGTGTAGAAGAAGATACTTGTGAATGATGTTTTGTAGTTAGTGTGGTGTTTGCTGAAGTGGCCCTGTAGCATCACACACGTCCTCACAGGCAAAACAGAGAGGGCCAGGACAAATACGCACTCACAGACACACACGTCAATATACACTCCTCTTTGAACTTGGTGAGAGTTTTCGCTGGGAGTCATTATTTGGAACAGACGGGAATGGAGTGTGTCTACCACGCACGTGTGTGTTTGGAAGTCAAGGGTGGAAGTGTGAAGGGCTGTCAGCTTGTTGAGATGGGGACGGTTGTCCCTAATGAATCCCCCAGGTCTGAGGGTCCTTTTATTGACGGCTGCTAATTTCACCTGACACTGCTGAGCCGCTGCTGAGCACGGCCTCGCAACCAATCGGCATGCATCAGTCTCAATCAGAAAGGAGATGCCCCTTCTCTGGTGGTCACACGCACACTAACGCACAAACATAAACACTTTATACGGGGTCGGGGCTGCTATCAGGGATCCCACATCGCCCGTCCTCAAGGAGAGCACCTGATCCTGACCAGGAGGAAGGTTTTTACTGAGTCTACCTCCACCTGACCTCTAGGTGCTAAATACTGTTCTGACTCTGTTGTCACATCTGTCACACCTGAGGAAGAAGGCTATCCGCTCTGGAGAAACACACTAAAAAAACACTCAGGACCTCTTCTCTTAATAAAAACCCTTGACGAAACACTTTGGCTTATTGCCATCTTTGCACGCTCAATGAAAATCTTCTAAGATGCGGTTTGTACCACCTGACGACCTGACCAGCACCAAACAAACAGCACCCAGTAGACAGATCATGTCACGCTTTTGAGCTGGAGCACTTGGGAGGCACTTCTAAATAACCGGGACTTCCCATAGGAACAGTTGTTGAATGCAGGTTATATGTTGATTTGTTTCTTTTATTAGCTCAAAATCTGATATTTGCACGCTTACTTCAGCATTCAGACGGTTTCAGTAACTTGGCTGGAGAGCTCTCACATATAACACAGATGCGTGATGGCAGTCTCTGCTGGTCATCTGTGCAGCAGTAACTTCACAAACATCGCTTTAATTCAGAAATATGACAAATGCACAACCATCATCTGCCTTCATCATCCTCCCACTGGTCCTTTTATTTGGGCTTTTTTTTTTTCCAAGGTCGTTACTTCGGGGCACAAAAAAAAAAGCTTCTTTCTGCCATCCACTGTCGAGCTATGATGAACAAATCGTAAGGCAAGAGTTGTTTACCGGGGAAACAAAAAAACAAGAAACAATGTTGAAAAATGGGCTCCGCAGTTAGCTTTTGCGAAACAATTAATGTTGCTTGTGGTGGGCAAAAGCGCTCGGGGCCAAAACCCATCTCTCGTTCTCCTCAGCTTGTGTATGTAGCTGACGTTGTGGGTTTCTCACTGTGTCAAGATAGAACATATTCAAATGTGTATTGCTATTAAATGTTAATTTGCACAACAGATGAATGTCAAGTACAGTACTTTATCAAAAAAATGCCCCTTTGTTTCAGCACGCAAAGAGCCGGGCTTCCACCAAGTCGAATGAGCTCTTGATTTTGGCATTAAAGAAAAACTCACAAAGCCGATCATGTTTCTTTCCGAGCTTTGAAAAGTTTGCTCTTGTTTTTCCACCTAGCTTCACATTTGGAAGCGGTTGATGTTTTGTTCGGCGTGACAGCAGAAAGCTTTTAATGCAACTTATTTAAATAAAAGCTCTTTTTCTTTCAGCGATGATCAAAACAGTAATTTCTCCACTTCTGCTACACTGTACTGCGATGAGAAATGAATCTGAGCGAACAGCTTGAGCTGGCCGCAGACACAAAGTGGCTAATATGCTCGCTCTGTGCAGAATGAGGTGTCTTGATGAGAGCCTTTATTGGAAAAATGTCTTTAAGCGCTGAAGAGAAAACTTTTTATCGCAGCTAGCTTAGTGTGTTGATAGATGGAGATTATCAGAGTGGCAACGGAGAGTTGTACCTCTCAACACTTGCATGAGAATTTTAAATCCAAACTCAAACAGCATTTGATTCCTTAATGCCTCGCGTCTCCAGCTAAAGAGTAAGTTAAACAGTACTCTTACTGTTGCTTTTTTGTGCGAAAGGTTTGGCTCATCTTCATCCTTTTTGTATTACTGCACCATTTTGTTCATCAATCCCTAGAAATTATTTATCAAATTAGCCTATATGGGCTATTTTATTCATACGTCATTCTAAAAATGATTAAAAAAAGCTCTCGATCAGGGCTTAAGCTTTGGTTCCCTGTTTGTGCTGTACCTAAACCAGAGATGAGTCAGCCCTGCTCTCTTTCATCTACACATGCACTAAAGCACCCCTGTCACAAGTGCTCTCAGTGCATACACACCTGACACCTTCTCCCAGCCGCGATGAAGACACGCTCGCACTCCAGATGCTGATACAGAGACACAAAGAAAGGAAACAGCCTTCTGTGCCTCACACCCAAAGCTTGAGCTGATGTTGCTTGACACAGTCAAAACAAAGCTCGGTGTTCCTTCACCGCTACGTTAAGCATCGAGGATGGTGTGTCAGGCCTTACCTGCATCCTGTTTAAAGGCTCCATGGAAACACGTAGTGACGAAGCCACCTGGTCAGTGTCAGCAGAAGTCAGTATGAGACAGATAACAGGGGAGGGGAAATGGGGAATAAAGGAACACCAGATCCTCATACTGTTTCTCTTTAGTGAACCGCTGTCAGTATTTACCAGCATTACTTTGATCTAAAGCAGCACCGTGCTGTATGTTGTTGGTCCCTGTTAGATTTTTCCACAATGCTGCCCTTTGGACTTAATTTAGACAATATGGCATTGTACTAAACCCTCACATGGACTCTTAGTCACCCTGGATTAAAGTTTAAAATGAATGTATTTAGCACTATTTTGGGTTTGGTTGGAGCAAAAAACAAAAAAAGTAAAAAAAGAAGAGCTGTCTCTTCCAAAGCCAACTGGATTTTAACACAGGTGAGCAGCATTAAAATACAGTTGCTTCTGGGACACATGTGAGAGGTAATTCTCAGAATTATTTCATTGATAATAAACCTACTTCTTATTTTTTATTTTATTTTTTGGGCTGCATTGTTGTCAGATTTAGCACATTGAGGGTAGAGAAACACAAGATGCCTCCGGGGGATTTTCTTTAAGCTGCTTGTGCATTTTAAGAAGTTACATACATAAAATGTATTCCTTGTGTCAGCCCATTATATATTGATAACTAAAGCTGTCCCGCGTACTCAAATTTTGCATTTTGTAAGCTCGATAAATAATAATAATAATAATAATAATATTAACCATGATAATAATAGATTTAGGAACAAAATATAGAAATTGTAGCTGATTTAAATTAAAGTTAATTATGTAAGATGTCACCGTGTGCTTTTGAAGAAAGTGAAATACTATAGAATAGATATGCAAGTTCTCCTAGAGGGATTCCAGTGGTGCTGTTCTTTGGTTGAATCCTACAACTGGTGAAACCCCAATGATCAAGTCGAAAAAGCTGCTAGCTGATTTTCAGTATCTGCAATTAATTTACTTCCATTTTCATGAAAAAAACTGTGAACAATCACGGTGATAAAAGTAGGGCATTGCAACACAAGTGCAACACAGAAGGAGAAGCAGAGTGCATGCATGTTTTTTTTTTCAGCCTTCCCCCAAATTGAGGCCACACTTTTAAGGTCAGCAGAGTGCGAGGAAGTGCAGCGGGTTGCAGAATGTTGCTGGCACTTAGCTTGGCGCACTTCTGAACCTCGTAGACGTCTGTGGCAAGGTCACCGCAGGAAGCATAAATGGGAGTTGATGGCTCCGTTGTTCCGTGTCATCCGCCGTGCTCGCCACCATATTTTTTTTTCAGGGACGACACTACTGAGCGCAGCTGACGTTGTTGTGTGAAGAAAGGAGGCAGGCGATGTTGAAAACACGTGTGTGTGTGTGTGGTGGGGGGGGTGGATAGAGCCGAGGATGACATTATTAAGACACAAGCTTCAGTTAGCCCACACAATGTGACGATGGGAAATAATTGAGCCATCTTTCATTTTAAACCTGAGAGAGCTTTTCACGCTAGCCTTCACAAACACACATCCTTGAGCCTTACGCCGTGTGAGTGCAAGTTTTTAAAATTTCCCCTTTCAAATGCAAAAGGATAATGGAAGCTTGTGATGAGAGGGCCAGAGTTGTCCTGATTCTCCGCTCATCCTTTTTCTACTTGAGACTTTCTTTTTTTTTTTTTATTTTTTTTTTTTTTTTTTTTTTTTTTTTTTTTTTTTATTTTTTTTTTTTTTTTTTTGGGGGGGGGGGGGTCAGTTGTGCAGCAGAAGGATGGCTAACCTAAGGTTAACATACGAACATACGATTTGGTGGAACTGCTCATACCTGGACCTGGGTGCATTTTAACTTAATTCTAACACACAACGATGCTGGAAGTGTCCAAAACTCTATATTTGAAAGTAATTTACATAATAATGAGCCACAGATGGAATACATTTTGATTAGGTTGCTTGATTGCGTGGGCAAAGGCCTTGTCTCATTCCTCTTTGAGGACTGATTATAACTGGAGAGCAGTATTTGATCTGAAGAGCTGTATACAAGGGCTGGATGTAAAAGAGATGGGCCATTTAAAAAAAGGGATCTTCAATAATCATCAAAGACTACAAAAAATAATTTGTTGGTTTGACATCAGTTTTTTCTGAATATACCAATTTGTTTATTAGTCTGTTTAATGCCTAATGCTTAAGGACTTAGAGGGAACAGTTTTGTGGTTTAATGGGAAAAGAAGACTCAAAAAGCTGTCTTATTATAACAACAGTGGAAGCACAAATAAAGTTTCAAATATTTTCAAATCAATTTAATTTTGTTGATCAGAGTCCGCAGCTTATGAAGTGAACGGATGGCCTTTAACTTTCTTTAACGGCAGAACTTTCTGAGTTCAGCTGATATGCATCTTCTTCAGCTCATTATTTATCTAATTTTATTCATTTAGAAAATCTTATTATTTGAGACATTTTATTTAAACCTGTGCCAATGAGTGCATTTGGCACTGTTTGGTAGACTTGTAGTCAAGACCGCCTAAACCGAGACCAAGACAAGACCAAGACCAAGACCACACGGACCGAGTCAGGACCGAGACCGAGACCAAGACCGAGACAAAAAAAAGAAATGACTGAATGATTTATTAGGCTGTGTTCTGAGTTTTGTTCAAAAAAGAAAAACTTCATATAGGAAAAAAATTTATATTACATATGCAGGACACCTTAAACTTTTTTTTTTTTTAATTAAGCAGCAAGACAGAACAAAATCAGGGCGGTATTAAGACACGGGGACTAAATCCCAATTCAACCAGACCCAGAACTGATCAGAATTAAAACAGGACTACAACAGTTCAAAATCAGGACTACTTTAGGACTTTACCAAGTCAGAACCAGAATCAAAACTAGATGATAGCAGCACTAAAACTCATCATAGACCTGCACTACACTTATTTTTTAATTCTACCAAAGTACACTATTTAGATTCAGAAAAGTTTATATAACTATTTAGCCTTGTTGTTCATAACTTAATAAATATAGAATTTGAAAAGTAACAAATGGCATCTAAAAAGATACACTAGGTACTAGATACATGTTCTGATGAGTTTTGGCAAACAACCATTTGACTAACGTGTCTGTGTCACCTGGTTCTTGTTCCATCTCTGTTCTGTCCTCAGTCTCCTCTCCATCTCCCTCTCTGCTCCTCTCTCTCCCTCTTTGTGC
>VUQR01013327.1:4423-22140 GCA_015108515.1 Hemichromis elongatus | reverse complement strand
AAGGGATTTGTAAAGGGAAAAAAAAAAAAAAACGAAAACTGTGTGAGAGATCATACGATATATCTCAGGTACGTGGAAGTCGGCTACCTTAACTCCCACAGTTCCACTTCTTTAGGTCTCACATTCATAGCCTGGTTTGGTTTCAATCTGGATTTGAGTGTTGCTTTGGACATTTGTAATGGTACTGCTGTCTTTATATGACTAAAGAAACCAAACAATACATTATTCAAGTTTGCAGCCACCCCTTTTCAATGTTCATGCCGCTGCTATTAAGCACGTGGCAAACAGTTATGATTTGTTTACACTGACCCGCTGCAGACATGCATTTAACTTAATTAGCTGGGAACTCGGATTTCCTCTGGGGATCGCCAAAGCCATGGAAACTTTGTACCAATAGGAAGATTCAAGGTCAGTGCTGGCCACTATTTTAGGCACAATTTATCATGTGAGGCATTGCTATGCACTCTGGGGTTTAAGGGACCCAGATCTAATGGAAACTGGTTTGGTGGATCTGTTTATAGAAGATACTGAGTACAGAAACTAACAAGGGGTAAGCGAATGGTCCATGTGTCCCTTTTGACATGAAACATTAGTGAGTTATTCAGTGGGTTCTAAAATGCACATCCTTTAGCCTGCTTGGATTTTTCATACGATCTCTTAATATGTTATCTGTCTATTACTGCAGAGTTTCCATGCTTAACTGGCATAACGCCACAGCCCTGTCAGAGTAACAGAAAACATTTTTCTACAGCACCTTTTATATTCTTATGTGTTTATTAAAACTCATTTAAAGATTGGCTCTAGACTTCTTTCAGCTTACTATAGTCTCTATTTCAGCCACCCCAAAATCTGTAACCATCACGTTTAACTGTACTTTTAACAGTTATCCATTATTTTTGGCTTCCAACTCCACTTTACTGTTAGCTAATGATTTCACTGTTGGTTCCTTATCTTAAATAGCCAATAGCTATATAAAATCAACATACTGGATGGAATGTGTTTATCTGGTGTTTTTGTGTGTTCATCCACTTTTACCTAATAATTTCAACTGTCAGTCAGTATTAGTTCAGTTTTTGCTTGATTATTAAAGATATACTTCTCTTCCACATCCACCTACTGGACAGGATACTGGCAGCTCTGCTTGAGAATTACTATATAACAGAGGAAACTGATTGTTGTTTCTGTCATTAAAAGTGGATAAAGCATTTTTGTGGCATGCTGAAGATAATCAATAAGTAATCTAGCTTTAAGTGTGCTCTGTGGGTGGACAATCCATTAAGCCTTATGCCCCGAATCTGACAAGTAATGTTAACCTTAAAAGCGGAAAACTTTCACAGTTGGGGGGTTGACTGACTAATGCACAATCAGATTCAGCTCAGATGTGCGTGTGTGGCCGACAGTAGTTGCTGTGGGAGTTCATGCATTCTGCATTATAGCTGTAGTATTGCATTTCATTGCAACAATTTAATTGCCTGTTTCTGGATACAACAACTCAGAGAGATATTGAGTTATACCAGTAGTACTGAGTAGCCTGAGGTCCATAAACACATAAAAGCAGGAACAATCAAAATAGAAAAAACTTGGAATGAGACACACACTTATCACACAAAAGGCACACAGAGTTTCTCAGTTTCCCTCGAAGACCCCCCTGGACCATCTGCTCTTCTATTCAGTAGGGTGTTCAGCCATGGACTCGGCACCGAAGGTCACAGTGTGTGCATGTGTGTGGGTAGACAATGACCCAGCTGGTTAACCCCCAAACACACTTCAAACCCAGTTTGTTGTGACCTTACACCTCAAACAGACCATCAGTATCTTTCAAGATGGGTATTAAGTGCACATAAAGGTGAAAGAAGAGGCGGGGATTTGTGCGTATATGTGAGTTTGTATATAGTTTGTACCTTTTTCTCTATATGGGCCTATTCAAATATCTATTGATCAAATTTTTTTTTACACAGGAGGATTAAGTACTTAAACGCAGGAGAGACGAACACCAGATCAATATAAACAGTCCAACACTAGGGCTGTTCACAGCTGCTCATCTCCCTAGAGTAATTGTACTCTTTATTGGCATTGATTTGTAAAAGAAAAATCACTATGGGTGGCTCAGCTTAAAACACTTAAGATTTTCTGTGTGCATGTACGTGCGCATCAGTGCGTGCGTGCATGCATGCATTCTTTCATGGCTCAGTAATGGACAATTCTGCCGTTACCAGAGACAAAGCTCTTAAAGACTAAACACAGCAAAATCTTTTGACATGCGTCATCTACGACACCTCAACCGAATTGTGTTTGTGTTGTCAGTACAAAGGGAGCGGCAGGAAATCCTTTTCAAAAGTCATATTCGTTGCACATGAAATGCTGTCAGATGTATGTTGTCAAGTTTTCTTTAGAAGCCTGATTAAAATATATTTTTCTTATCTTATTTTTTATTGTGTATGCATATGTTTAGTATGCATATGTTTGCTTCCCCCAGCATCTCCCTCCATTCTTTCTCATTTGACTCAAAGAATTTAGATTTGAGTGACGCCACACAAATAAAACTCTCCTCTTTGACAAGTCTAATGCCTTTAATGATTATTAATGATTGAAATGACTAGGTTTGCATTTGGAGGTTTCAGCAGCGTTTGTATGAAGATCTTGCTTGCTTTTGGCTCTACGGAGAGCTTTTTGGGTGATGATATAACTATGAAAAACTACTCAGCACTTATATTTTTGCTTTTTTCATGACTGAGAAATTGTTACAAAATGAAAGCCAACATCAAGGTTTCAATTGCAATCACTGTCATTATGTATCTAAACACAACTTTTACCTTAGCTCAATCTATTTGCTTAATGTCACCTGGATGTCCTTGTGAGACATGCTAGACTAAGAAAAGCACATAAATGTCCCAGTTCTCAAGCATTGTAGTGGTAGCATCATGTTCAGGGGCTGATACATTTTACAAAGTTGATGAAATAATAAAGAAGGACTACCTCCAAATTCTTCATCCTTACCTCGGATCAACAGCTAGATGGCTGAATCGTCGACGCAACCGGCTGGCTGTAGCTCAGTAGGTAGAGCTGGTCACCTACTGATCGGAAGGTTGGTGATTCGATCCCTGGCTCCTCCAGTCTGCATGTCAAGTATCCTTGGGCAAGATACTAACCCCAAGTGTGAATGTGTGTGAATGTAGTTAGAAGAGCACTAAGTTTAGAGAAAGTACTTGTGAGATTGGGTGAATGTGGCTTGTTGTATAGAGTGCTTTAAATACTCTGGGAGAGTAGAGAAGTGCTATATAGGAATCAGTCCATTTACTACTGGGTCCTCAGAAAAGAGAATGATCCCAAACATACATTAAAACTGGTTTTGGAATGGATACATTTACAATCTATGCTCATTCCATATATGGCAAGGATGACTCAAACCGATGACTTCAAAAAGAAATGCATTTCATTCAATCACTGCAATAATGCGATGAATATTTCACACTCGGTGAGAGATGGTCTGACTAGACTTTTACATTTATTACAACAAAATCAACACTGTTACCTTTACCCACAACTTGGAATGTCAGCTACAAACCATCAACTACAGAGTGAGCACAATATATGTGGCTGGCGTTTTAGTTTATACAAATTTAACAGGGTTTCCTCTCAAACCAGGGATGTTAAAAATGGTAGAGCGTAAAGAAAATGTTAGGATTCTCATTATCTCCCTTTATGTTCATGTAACCTTGAATATACTAACATGACGGCTGTATTTCTGAATTGATTACTTGTTAAAGTGCATGTATTCATTTGTCCTGTGATGCACTGAATAAATCATCCACATAGTTTACATTATACTATTTCTGTTGAAAGCATAACAAGATTTATAAGAGACTTCTATTAAATGATCTGGCACATTAGTGTGGGAACTTTTGAGTGCTCAGTGAATACATACATTCTGAGTGAGCTACCAAATTTGATAAAATGGTAAATTCACACATAAGTTGTCAATTTGTGTTAAATATATGGACATCATCTACCTTGAATATGTCTACATCTATATAATAAAAAAATATTGTAATGTGCATCATATTTTACCTCCAAAGGTTAGGATGGAATTGCTTTTATGCAGCACTGGGATCAAGATGAAACCTTCTACCAACCTGTGGCATGGTTTTAGAGAAAAGCGACTTTGATCTGTCACGTCACATTTAGTGTAAGGATTTATAGCTCTTTTCCATCTGGGAACCATCTTCTTTAGACTTAAACGGCCAAGTAAACCACTCTTCTTGATTTCCTTTTGTCCAGATAGAAGGAGGAGGAGGAGGAGAGTCCTGTCATGTCTTCACAGACGGCTTATAAATTGCCAATACTGAGAGGAGGGAACTCATAGTACTAGTTAATGGGTCTGCAGTAAAAAGTGGAGTGGCTGAAATGATCACATTGTTTGGTTTTTTTTGGTCTCAAACTGAAATGCAACTCTATATTGAATAAAATATTTATTGTAGCAGATATAATGTGAGATCAAGTATAAAATGTAAATGATTAAAAGTCAGAAGCCTTTATTACAGAAGGCTACTTTTGAAGTTAAATTTCAAAATCTGTTATAAATTAGTTTCAGTAGCCTCCAATGCACGTGGACTCTGGTCAAAACATCAGATGGTTATTTTACTGAAAATAAATTCCATTGTGTCTGTATTTTTATGGCAATTATTCACAAAGGACAAAAAAGAAACTCATGATCAGATTCAACATCCATGAGATGCAGCTCGAAATAGAAGAAACCCACACAATTCTTAGACTGGGCAGTGAACTGGGAAATATTTGTGTTTCTCCCTCAGTTCTAGAAAACTGTATTCAGTCTAATTTCACTCTCACGCAGCTCACATGCATTTAAAAAGCATGCATGTAAAATGGCTCAACACATTTGGCTCAACACTTTCTTGCTCTATTTGGTAATAGAGTAAGAAAGTCATAATTTAGGTGTTGAGATAATGTTAATGTCCACTTAGAACGAGTTGACACTTCTGAGGTGCAAAAATGTATTATTAGTAGTTTACTGCATGAAGTTTACCTAAATGCTAAATTGACTAAATTAACTTAAGTTGGAATGAAGGCTACTGGAGGTGTCTGAGTTCAAGATGCTGAGATTTGTGAGTGTCAAGGATGGATAGGACTAGCAACAAGCATTTCAGAGAGACAGCTTTAGTTGGACACTTTGGCAACCTAGTAAGTGGGATAAAAATTAGTTGCTTCAGACATGTGCGTAGGAGCGGTTTATGTATGCTGGAAGAAAGATGCTGAAGATGGAGCAGCCAGGGCAAGAAGAAAAAATGAAGGACAAACAAGAAGTTTATGGATGTGGTGAGAAAAGACGTGCAAAGGGGGATCGGGAACACAACGAGGTGGAAAAAGATATTCTGTCTGAACTTCTATAGTTGGTTATTCGAGAGATTGTCTTCTGTTCTCCACACAGACTACATGCAACTAAAACATGTTTTTTTTTATCTTCCTTTGTGTTTCTCCCTGTCTTCCTCTGATTAATTTCCTTCTCAATTTCCATATGAAAACTTTTTTTAAAAGGTTTTTTTGGCTAGTTTTGCGTTAGCACGCCATCTGTAAAGATGCTTGCAAAGAGCCAGAGTTGTGTTAGCAGTATAATCTGGCTGTTTCTGTCCTGGATGCAATTTGCATTTCACCATCACACTCTTCTCCTTTTCTGCAATAAAAATCAAAACCTGTAGACCACTCTACTATTATAATCCACCAAGCATACAAACTGAAATCAGCTGACTGTAGTGCAAGTGTGCATAAAGACAAAAGCAGTAGTGACATAACGTGTTATTGCTGAAACACCCAATGAGTGTGAAAAACTTTTTTTTATTTTAAACAATGACTCGTTACACCCAGCCCTGTTTTTTATACCCTTGGCAGAAGTTGAAGAATTTGTACTGATAAGAGCAAAATACAACAAAAAGTAATCAGTGAGCTATAAATCATGTTCAACAAACAGCTACAGAAACACTCATTAAAGTAGCTCATGGAACTGCTACTACAGCTAAAAGCCATATCTCCAATATTTTATTCAATGCTCTGTCTGAAGCTATTATTCTGCTTAATTGTATCCAGATGATCTTCTCAACATTTGTTGTAATGTGCAATAATGAATTCTTTCAAATATTGATAAATGATCACCCTAATTTTGGTAATGGATATTTTAGTACTGAACCCACTGTGGGTCCTTCCCTGAATCCCAGTTTGGCAGACCTGACTATGCTGACTTTAATCTTTCTCTCTCTTGAATATGTTGAAGGGACAGCTGCTGACTTCTCTTAGATCCTATCTGTCCATGGCTTTTCAATGCTGGTGTGAAGGACCGGCTCTAATGCTTTGAAAACAAGCCTGTATGGTCTGAAGACGGACAGAAAAAAATGACTGGTAACATTAGAAGGGGCAAAGAAGGTGACAAAAAACACTTGGTGCGATGAAGAGGCGGAGACTAAAAAAGAAAAACTGCCAAATTGGGAGAACGAGGAAAACTGAGCAGTAAAAAAGCTTTGGCTCAAACAGGCAACAATACGAATAAATGACTCAGTGCCCAGAATATTTCACGTTGCATTATCTGATCTGGAAGTGTGAGGTTTGAAACAAATTACAGCTAGAGGTCTTTACACACCCCACCATGGCTGATACCCCTGACATATTAAATTGCTCAGTTAAATTGCCATTACACATGTTTGGTACAGGCTTGAATGACAATATAAAAGTGTATGGGTATGCCTGTTCAATTTAAATATAACTTTTATACCTTAACTTTTAGATTTTTAAAGCTTGTATACAAATGTATAACTTCTCTTGCATCTAAATCTAACATCCATTTAACACCAGCATTTAAGGACCAGTAAATGTTCCAAAATGTAAAAAAACAAAAACAAAAAAAAACACCTTTGTATAACAAGCTTTTTTTGTACTGGCAACCAATAAGAAAAAGTGAGTATTTACAAACTGACTTGTGAGTAGTTGTTGGCGGTTGCAGGTAGTGTGAAACTGATTGCTAAAGCCTGCATTCACACAGCCACAGAGACCAGTCAGTGACCGCTGGCAGTAACCAGTTTGCAGTGGGCATTCCATGACCGGCTGGAAATTGGTAGCTGGAGGTTGCTGGCGCATGTGCCGCAAAGTGGTAACTAGTCCTGCACTAACAACCTTGCGATTGCTTTGATCTCCAGTATGCTGGCGAGCTACCTGGTAGATTGGATGGAAGAAGTGACTTGTCTACAAATACTCTCAAAGTACTCACCAAGAGGTAATGAAACTGTGTGACACAAGCCAGATAAGGACACTGTTCAATTTCAAAGCAAAAGTTGTACAAGTTCAAATAGATTGATTGCAGTAAGGCACAACTTTGAAGGCAGTAAATGGCAAATGTTTTTATACAAATAAGTGTTTTCCATGGAAAGTACAGAAAACTGCTGCAATCTGCTAGTGACAAAAGTGACACACACACACACAACACAACACTCTTTTTGTATCCAATGAGAGTCATCCAGGTCTGGCCGAGATTAAACATTTTTCCCAGGTGATCAGAGGCTCCCAGGGAGCCACTGACTGGTCTCTAGACCTGTGTGTTTCAGGCCTTAATCTTGCAATTTAGTGGTTTTTAGTCCCATTGCTACAGATGTATATGATCAAGAACTGAGCCATGTGGACTGCCTTTACATATGTTTGGGAAAGATTACTCTAAAGAGCTCCCTGAATTCAGCCAGGAGCTTCATGCCATGGGTTTCCATGGCAAACCAGTTCCTGCAGGTGCAACGCATAGTTGGTGCAGTACTTTTGTCCTTACAGTGCATCAAACAGAATCAGAGGTCATCTGTTAAGTGCCAGTACAAGGAATAATCTGATGTTACACAGATTAGTGAAATACAACCATGTGGACCACAGGAAACTCAGTGGGATTTAGTGTGTACAGCATTGATGTGGGCTTTTGTTGTTTTGTCTTAACCTAATTTTACCCAGTCAAACAAACATAGCAATGTAACCATATCAACCATTTGTTTGGCAAGCGGTTTGGAATAAAACACCTGTCCAGAAACAAGCTCCCTCTGTTAAACACCGGATTAGTTTGGCTGTAGTAGCACAAACACTGTCAGCTATTGTAGCTTTAACGATTGTATAAAGAAAGAGTACTGCCTGTCTCCCACCTGTGAGAGCGCGAGGTCTTGCCAAACCAGGAGCTTTGACCAATCTGCTCGGGTTGTGACCTCAGCCTTGTTCCAGTCCCAACGAAGATCTCATCCATGCCTGGACTCGGCTCTGCCCTCGTTCCACATCACTGCTCTGCTCGTATGTGTGACGAATAAGAGATGCTCAGAAGCCAATGCTGAAAAAAGTGTCTGTGCAGGATCTGTGTGTGTGGTATTTAAATTCAAGTGTGTGTGTGTGTGTGTGTGCGTGCCAAAGCCAACACATTTGTTCCTGATGTGCCAGGCACACATCCCATTAAGCTCCACAGCCCATATGTAATTTACATCACAAAGACAGCATCCTTTCCAATTTGACGGTGCTGGATTTGAAATGTTTCAGAGCAGAACAAACTGCAGATTGAGCAGACTCAACAAAATGCTGCTGTGTGCCGAGTTGTTACTATCAAAGCTAGGGCTGGGAGACATGTGCAAGCCAATTCAACTTTAATTTGCCAAGTCTAAAAGGCTCAGCAGAGGAAAATGCTCTTTAAGACTCTGCCATGCCTGATGTTTTCAATTTATTCCCTTATTTTGCCCAAGTCCTTTTGGCCTCCTTCAGCATTAGCTTGAGATAAACTGAAGGAAAATAAAGTTGTCATTCTGAAACTGTCCCCTCAATCAAAAAACATCAAGGGATTGTTGAGAAAAGATGGATAAACAGCTGTTCCTATTAGTCTTTTTTTAAGCAAGACTCAGAGGGGATGTCATAAAAACATCATAACTACCAGTTAAAGGTTTTATGTGGTCAGTAAATAAAAAAAACAAAAAGAGAGAGAGAGTGCCCAAGTCTTTGTATTTCTTATGTCAGTTCTCCTTCATGCATCCGTATCTCAACTGTAACGTTTGCTTCTTGGCTGCTCTGGATCCTTTGCCCAGCTGTGAAGTTAAAGCACAACAAACCCTTCAGCACATTGTCCCAGGACTGTACATGTATTCATTTGATGAAGCAGAAATTGCATAAAAGTCTGTGGCTAAGTCTCTGCTGGAACTGCAGCTACTAGAACTCACACCAAAGAAACAGCCAGGCTTTAAAATATGTTGAACTTCCTTCTTAGTACACTCCCTATGCTGTACAAGTTCAGCATGCCCAGAATAGCTTATCCACCTTCACTTACCCTAACATCAGCACTCAGGCTGAACAGTCACATGAAGACGGTTATCATCAATTAATGATTAAAAACAAGCAAAAAAACACAATTAAGAATTTGAGGACATTGAAAACATAACATGATCTGAAAGCCAGTAAAGTAATAATGGATCTGCATCCATTACAGACAGATTAAAGTATTATAAATACAGTATAAATGTTTGTGCACTTTATACAGTACGGCAAGTAATGCTGAAAAAGTATTATTATATTAATAAAACTTATTTCTCTAAGCGTTATTGTTGGAGAATCTGACAGGTTACAGTGAAGTAAAAATGGATGTGCCTGATATAGTATTAGCATAGCAGAATTTGAGCATAGGCTACAGGCTTGGGAGTTTAGTATTAGACTTAGAAGTACAAATAGCTTTCCTCTTTTAGGATCAAGCATTATCGTGTATAGAACAAGCAGTTTTAAACTGTTTTAAACTGCTTTTAGCCAACAGGAAATAAAATTCAACAAATAAAGATACATCACTATTTCTCTAATCTGTTGCCTCACAGCAAGAAGGTCCTGAGTTCAAGTCCACCACCAGGCCCGGTCTTTCTGTGTGGAGTTTGCATGTTCTGTCCGTGTTTGCGTGGGTTATCCCCGTGTACTCCGGCTTCCTCCCACAGTCCAAAGACATGCAGTTAGTGGGGTTAGGTTAATTGAAAAAAATCTAAATTGCCCATAGGTGTGACTCTGTGAATGTGAGTGCGAATGGTTGTCTGTCTTTGTGTGTTACCCCCATGACAGACTGGCGACCTCTCCAGGGTGTACCCCGCCGCTCGCCCTAAGATAGCTGGGATAGGCTCCAGCAACCCCCACGACCCTGAAAAGGAGAAGTGAATAGATGGATGGATGGATATTTCTTGCTGTTGCTCATCGGTAAAAGACAAAGAAAGTATTAAAAGGATGCTATAAGAATGTGCACACCACTGTCCAAGGGATCTTCCAGGAACGCTGGTGCTAGTTTCCTGAGAACTGATAGGTCCATAGGTGGTGAGTTTGCGTCTGTTGCTCTCCAATTTCAAATGTAACCTGCCCTGGAACAATTTAGAGCTCCAGCATAAATTACCATGGTGTTAAACTTAAGTAAGATGTGAATCATCGTTGCAAAACCCCAACGATAACCCTGAAGGTATGTGGATAAGCCCATATCCTGCTTCGAAGCACAGGCCTCTGCTATCGCCTTAATCCTGATCGATGGCCACGACTCTACGTTTCATTATTTTTACTATTTCTTTTGGTAGCTGTTTTCACACATGAAGTCTGGACAAGCTCAGGAGAGTCAGATCAGGACCAGATTAGCTATCCTTTCTTATGTATTGCACAAAATATAACACAGTCAGCAAATAGACTCTCTAGTTCAATATCTTAAGCTACAAAGCAGCATATGTGAGGGTAACTTACATGTCAGCACTAGTTGGTTTGCATGCTAACTTCAGTAGGCTTTCCAAAGCATGTCTTTGACATAACATGATATGTACTTCTTTTCTTTCAAGTATTAAGTAACCTTTTAACACCATTTTTAAACACTCAGTTCACCAGTATTTATTTAAAATGTTTTGTTCTTTTTTTTCATCCTGTTCTACAAGGAGACGTCTGGCCATTCAAAAGATATACTCACTCAGAACAGAACTCCACTTATGTAGTTTGACCACACGTCTGTGGTCACCGAGCGTTCACGGCACATCCCACCCAATTAGTGTACGAGTTGTGATGGCCGTCCTTTATATGGCCTCCTGCTCTGAGCATTTCCCTGAGAAAAGAAGCAGACAATTGCATAGCGTTAAAAAAACACACAGTCTCACACACTTGAATGTGGCACCAAAGGGCACAAGCACTCCAGCCCGCCCTCTCTTTTCTCAGCATCCCATAATATATACAGTAAACACATGTCTGGCCCCATACGGGAGCTGAAACTATAGCAACAGGGTCACATGCAAACCATGCTCTTGACAAATATATGAAAGAGGAGATGGATTGAATGTGCTTGTCAAGCAGGAAACGGGGAGGACACAGGAGGGGCAGCCATTTTTTGCCTTTGTTTGGGAAAGCATCTATTGAGTGGCATTTGGTGTCATGCCAGATTCTCTGCTCCACAGATGGGCACAAAGTAAACTGGATTAGTCACTGAGAGGGCTTTCTCCCATAAATGACAGCCAAGGAGAGCTGAAAACTTCAAACGCATTCAGGACGTGTCTACCTAAAAACCAGTCGTTTATTCAAATGGAAATGCCTTTATCATCACTCTCTGCAGGCATCCATAGCTTTCTGACTGTATGTGCTGTATGTTGTACATCTGAATAGGAGATGAAGGATTAAAATGGTCAAGAGGGGAAGTGAACAGGGAGATTTTTTCACCTTTTGTTAAGCTAAGTCCTTTTTTGGTCCTTAATCATTGTTTTACTTGGTCTTCTAGACTGACGCTGTCTGAGAGCACAGGCAGCGCTGTGCTATTTTAGCATGCTGGTTCAGTCTGATTTGTAAATGAGAGTAGTGATTATTACACAGTTATTACCTAGTGAGAAAATCATGTTATGACCTTAAAATGCTTAATATTCAAAATTACATTTCAAATATCTAATTTTTCTCATGTATCCCAGAGAAAATACCATTTTGTATGATCAAAAATGTAACTGTGCTTCATTTCCAGACTAATCCTAGTTCTAGTCTCTGCTTTTTGCAAGTACATAAATCAAAAACTGAAATCTCTAAATCAAAATCTGCACCCTTCGAGTTTGTTTGCACAAAGTCTGTGTGGTGTCTGATTGTGCACATGTGAGAACAGAGCAGATAACTCTCCAGTTAACTCTTCCCGGTCTCTGGGCCACTCTAACCATACAGCTCCTTCTCCGTAACCAAATGTGGAATTTACAGAAATGAAATTTATCTGAAGCTGACCAGCTCCTGTTCTGAGCTTTGTGTGGGAAAGGATGACTTTGGACGGTGTCCCATCCTGATTCTTCTGATGATGTCCAGAGTACATGTATGAATGGTTTCTGAGCTTCTTCTCAGACGGAGACGTGCTTTGAGCAACACATCGCTATCTAAATAAATGGATTTCTCTCATCAATATACAACACTAAACATTATCATGAAACAGTGTACATCTGAGGCTGATAGGGATGTTTTTAGTCTTTATCTTGGTTTAAATTCAAAATCCATCCTATCTGAGCCATTTGACTGCAATAAATTTTTATTTTTAGGTACGTCATCTGAGGCTACGTCCACACTAATGCGTTTTCGTTTTGTCTCCGTTTTGGCCTCCCGTCCACACTGAGACGGAGTTTTTAGAAACGCTCTCCAAAACGCATACATTTGGAAACGCAGCGTTTTGACGTAGGACGGTCAAAACGGAGACATATGATGCAGTCATGCAACCACTTCAACCAAGATGGTCAGACGGCATCGTACAGCAGTTGTTTTGTTTGCGCAAAGTTTTTAGTGGCCGTATTGAAGAATAATATGTACTCATTTGTGACTCAGAGCAACAACTCATCATCATTCCATTTGACAAATTCGATGCTTTTTCTCGCCATTTCGCCACCTGTTTTAAAGAGCCGGAAAGTAAATAAACAACAGATAGAAATAACACAGGTCGACTTGTCTAATGTTTCACGCATGCGCGGTACAGCAATGTAATCGTATCTGGCCGTTTTAATGTGGACATGCAACTGTGTGAAAACGAGTCAAAACGCCATTGTGGATGTGGAGCATTTCCAGACGAAAGCTCCGTTTTTGAAACTACCCGGACTAGTGTTGACGTTTAGTTACGTCAACCACACCTACAATAATCCCACCACAGTGTCTTCAGAAATTGCTGTTTTAAGGAAAGACAAGAGCTTTGTGATGAAAATACATAAACAAAGTCAGCTAGGCTTGCTGTCATTATCACTATCACTAACACTATCACCATCATTAATGCTTTTATTCCCACTTGTTTAGATTATTTTAATACATATTATAACAAATTTAACATTTATCTAGCAAGTGACAGACTTTAGGTTTGCATAGTTTAGGTTTGAGTTAGTTTTCCACCCATATACATAGTTTCACGTTATTTCTGTCTCATAGTCTCATAGTTCCGCTATGTGCAATGTTGTGGACTAATCCATTGTTTTATTAGAGGATTATTTCAGCTGCTTGTAAGAATATTTGTATTGCTGATTAATGAAAATGTAATCTTGTTTAATCAGTCTTCAGCAAGATATGTGTGTGTCTGTTTGTTCCTCCTGAGAAGCCAGCTGCTGAAGCTCAAGGCAGAAATGCGCTAACTGATCCAAGAGCCCCCTCCCTAAAAAAGTCACACCCATCCCCCCTCCCTCCTTTGGCCCCCAAACACCTTAAACCTCCATTTTATCCTGTTTACAGAACCCACAGTTTCACACCACCACCATAAACACACACACACACACACACAGGACACACACATACACCCAGTATATATATAAAAGTTTTTTTTTTATTAAAAAATACAAATCTGATCCTGAGTCGCGAATCACAATGCTGTAAATCAACATATACTGTAAGCTAACTACAAATAGGACCAGTCTTTACTCAACACTCCCTTTTTATCCAGCAGCTGATATTATATTTATGCTCTTGAGAATCTTTCCCCATGTTGATTAATGTGTGTTTACATGGCACATTTTGAGCGCTCATACCGCCACAGCTGTGATTGTGATCTACTGTTTATCTAAGTCTAGTGGAGGAAAACCTTTCATCTGCTCTGCCACAATAAAATCCAGCTCAGCACCAGACTCAAACTGCTGGACAAACACAATAAACTCTCAACCACAAAGGAATCTACTAACATCGATCCTAACAGGAAAGTCGGGATCTGCCGTCACACTGGAGATTAGTGCAAAGATTAGTCCGTGTTTATTTGGCTTCATTTTTACATGGAAAGGCATGAAAGACATTAATAACGTATTTGCATGAGTTTGCTTTAAGTGCTACGACACACCTGGTGATGATAGATTACTAATTTTTCCCTCTGAACCACTTTAAACTCTGGTGCTAAAATATGACGGTACATGTATATTATTCTCTGTGGTTCTACTTTTATTCCTAATAAGATTTTAATTAGAGTTTATTTTTTTCTTCTAAGACCGTTTTATCCTGCAAATCCACTGCAAACCACAAATGGAATTAGGGCAGGAAACCAGTAAGCTTTGACAGAGAGCAAAAAGATATTTTGATGTTTTTCTTCTCTTGCTAAAAACCCCATTGGCTCCTAAATAACCACATCCTCCCATCCTGGCAGAGTTTTACAATCGCATTTACAGTGCAAAAGGAAAAGTTTATTGCACCTAATAATCTTTATTTGGATCCGTTCAATTAGGACATGCTTGCATGTGTGGCATGTGTGGGCCTGATGGAGACCATCCACAAGACCAAACACTCATCTGCTCCCCGTCACATCCCTCATCATGGCAGCCATTCGGGCAAGCTCGTCTATCAGGACCAGCCCAGAACAAAGACCTAGCAGCTCTACCTCTTGTAACCCTATACGGGGACATGAAACGCTGACCTTTGATCCCACGTGTGATACAAGTGACAGTGTTGTCCCACAGGTCGGCGGTAAACGTGCCAATCGCATTCCCGCTCCCCTCCGCAGCAGCACTCCTGTGGCATGTTAGCACTCGAGCGGCTAAAACACTTCTGACATTTGTTTTTGTGACTCACTAAATACAAGTCTCGGTGTTGTGATGAAAGGATTAACAGGATTTAGTTTATGGGGGGGGGGCTGACTAAGCTAAGTTTTTACACATGTAATTTAAAAGTATTAGCGGCGACTAATTTTTTTTGTCTATATTTGCCTATATTTGTTCATGTCTTTATTCTCCAAAAAATCATGTGTTCTCTAAATGCATTAAAAAAAACTATCTGCATGATTTTTGCTCGTTTTTTTCCTAGACATTACAACTTTGCAGCTTTTTTGCAAAATGTGATAATAAAAGCAAGTCTCATTTTTCATAGTTAGAGCTAACTCTTTAATACTCTCCATCCAGGCAACTCAAAGCTATGTCTTGTTCCATATCAAGATTAACAGGTGGAAGATTCATTCCTTTGTAAAATCTACACAGTGCATTACATTATACTTGTTAGTATTATGTGGTTTGCAAATGAGATAAAATAAGCAACTGTGTCACTGTTTCTGAAGGATTTTCTAATGATCGGGTCATGTTTTTAATGCAGTTGGAACAAAAACAAAAATGTGCTCATCTTAGTAAAATTTTATAGCTTAATTACAAAATAGCATTAGTAATTGTGCAATCAGGACAGAGCATCCACATAAATATTAAAACAGGCATCTCTCTCCATGACCGTAAGCTTGTAACTGAATTCTGTGTCACTTAGGTCATAAAACAATAAAAGAAATGTGTTGTTTGTGCTTTCAAAGATAAGTAAATTCCTCCGAGGTAATTATATGTTTGTCTCTTCACAGCTCGGTTTCATCTCCCCAGTGGTAACGGCAGTTGTATAGAGTGACTCTCTGGTTAACTGTAAACATTCTCTCAGGTTTATAGCTTCCAGCAGGCCGCAGTCCTGCGAGCACTCTCTCAGCACGTCGCAGTGGTAAAGGCCTGTAAACTGCGGGGGAGAGATTTCAGGGTATGAATTGACAGGCAGTCTTTAGCTGCGCATGGTTTTATTACTGCTAATGGTGGTCGAAGGCTGCACATGAGGGCGGGTTGGACTTGTTGAACCATCTCCAACTCGTCTGACAGAAAAGGTGTTACGTTCTGGCATGAAGGCCAGTTTCAGTTTACCGGCTCCTGGATTCAGTACAGGAAAGGAGACAAAAACATGCATAATCACATGCATGTTTGCACGACACATGTAACGGACTAACTGCATAGCATCTGTACCCCTATTACATGCTACACTCGTAGCTGATTTCCTCCAGATGAAGCTGGAAAACCTCCATCAGATCATCAAAGTTTTTCAGAAACATGTGTCCAAGCTTTACTTGCTGACTTTTATGCAGGATTCCTGCCATTAAGGTTGTTAAGGTGTTTCACCTATGAGTATTAAAAAAGTAAGCTATTCTAAAAAATTGATATGGATTTAATCTTTACCTCAAAAGTTAAAAATTAATTAAATTAAGAGGAAAAAAATCATGTGAAGAAAAAAACTGGTACTGTTAACCAATAGGTCATCAAAAAAAAACAAAAACAGGAAAGATATTAAAATCTAGTGAAAACTTCTTATCTGTGATATTGATCTGGTGCTTTTTATTATTGTAAGATGAAACTCGTTCCAGTTACTGATGACTGTGTTGGTTTAGCATTTCCATAAACAATGTGCTGATTGCAGTTCCTTCCCAGAATCGAACCCGAATCTTTGATCAGCATCTGCAAAATCTGAGAAAACTCAAAGCGTTCAAGAAACTGGCTGGTGAGAAGGAGCAGATCTTGACCCACTCGTACACACCGCGGTCATAATTTATCACCCGATGTATTTCAAACAACCAAAAGAAAATGTGTTTCTTGAGGATATATGTGGCAGAGTTTTGTAGTTGTTCTCGATGATGATGATAATTTACTGATACTAGAATTTTCCATCCTCAACTACGTTTTAATTAAAAACAGCACAAAAAAGTCTCACAGGAGTTCATCACTTAATGGAGCTACAATTTTTTCTTAAACCAGGTTTTTCCTCTGTCCTAACAACTGTAGAAACATTAAGTTTAATCAGTCCACTAATAGTTTCTTCGCGGAGAAAACAATGAAAGTCCCAATAAAGACATGAACCAGACGTTATGGACAGGAGCCCAGCCAGATGACAGGCAGTCAGCAAGTGGGAAAATGAGAAAGAAAGACACAGCCAGAGTGATGCATGAGGGGGGGAAGGCGAAGAGAGTGCAGCCTGTGTCCCAGCAAACAAATACACAAATAAGAGGCAGCTGACATATAAAACAATATTAGTCCAAATGCAAAGAGAGCAGCTTCCAAATACTGGGAAATACTTGTACTGTACTCTATATGCATGTGTGTGGCAGATGGCAAGAAAAGGTGAAGAGAATACACTGAAAAATGGAAGAGGGGGAAGTGAAAAGTACAACAAAGAAGATTAAATAGATACAATGAAGCAATGAAAGCGAGAAAGGCTGGAAAAAAATAGCCAAAATTAGTAAAGAGGCGAGGAGAATAGCCCTCAGACTTTCTCCTTGACTTGTAGCCAAATGCATTTACAATTGAGGAAGTTTCTACTGACTGGCTGCCGCTCCCTCCTTCTCCTGCCCTGGCTTCCCCTCCCTCTCCTCTCACACTGGGACCCCCCCTCCCTCTATAGAAAGCGGGACTCCGTCTTCCTCCTCACTTTCTCCCTCCCGTCTGAAGATTGAACACAGCGCAGAG
>VUQR01013325.1:0-30969 GCA_015108515.1 Hemichromis elongatus | reverse complement strand
CTGATTAATTTCTCAAAATTCTGTCGGTTACGACTGTGTTGAAATTGACAAACCGCTGCAACAACTCCTACTAGCTCTGTAGCCGCCATTTTTACTTCCGTAAACAGAGCGTGTGTAACGTCTTCTTTTGCGCATGCGGGCTGCTTTGAGGGCCGTGAACCGTTCACACTAGAGCGTGTTTGCTGTCACATTTTATTTGTAGTGGGAACAACCACACAAAAAAATTTGATTTTTTGACACTGACAAAATTGCAATTGGGCATTAAGACCTGCAGTGTGAACGTAGCCTTTGATTTACTGCAGGTGTGCTTCACTCCACACTTGCCCTCTTCTTTTGATGTGAAATGATTCCCTTTGCCTGAAAATACTGGGCAGATGAGACAAAGAAAAGTGTTTTCGTTTGGATACCCAAGTTTTTGTTGAACAGTGGTTTGGATCTTGGTTAAATTTAGACATAAAATATGACATTGTAAATTTTAAATATTGTATTACTTGTTTTTAGCCACTGGGTTGGAGAGAAACTTGGCTGAAATCAACTGTTCACTTTAAAATTAGCAAGAACCTGCATAAATAACTAGTAACCCATCTAATGCCAGACACCCCAGCCCTGCAGCAAGACTCTGAAACTTTGCTTTTTAAGATTGATTGAGACTGACAATTCACAGGAGCATATGCTATATTTTGCTAAGTCTCCATGGAATATTTTTTAATTATTGGGGCAGTTAGTGGATTTTACAGGTGTAGAAGGACCACAGGAGTGGATTTCTCTCCTTTACTCTCACATGGCTTAGCAGTGGTTGCAGTGGTTTCTCTCATTAAACTGGATTGAGTCAAACCTTTTTTTTAAATTAACTTTTGCATATTTGTACAGTCAGCAATGAAACGTTCACTCCTTGACTAGGAGTCTCAAGCCTGTAGCTCTCTTGCCCTTCTCCATTAGCTCCCCGTGACTAACCAGGAAAAAAAACCACACAAACTGCATGAATATTATGATGGAATTGAAAAATGCAAAAGTAGTTTATGTTTATCAGCTGATGCCTTACTCCTAGTTTTGCTGAACCTCACAAACAGTGGCTAGTATGGATGTAGACCCATAAATGGCTTGTCTCTCAATAGTTGTTAATCAATGACTTTATTGATATTAAAGGTTGGCAAATGCTTTACTAGAATGAACAGTGTACATGTCTCTGCTCTGAAAGCTGCAGCTTCAGCTAGAGGCTCAATATGATTTGGCTCAGCTGCACCATAATGCCGCCTTCAAATGATTCTTGAAAGGAGAAGTACTCTGTTGCAGTGGAGCCTTCTGTGTCATCGATGCCTTGCGATTATGTGTCACGCTCAATTTTCTTCTGGCCTTGAACAACTCCTTTCATACATCATTGTCCACCCCTTTACACCCTACCCATAGTTGCATTTTTCTAACTTTTTGCACTGGCTGGTATTAGGTTCAGAGCCAGGGCAGAGTTTGTGCTTTAACTTCATCTCATTTGTTACAGTTTCTCTCTGCCTTCTTTCTGTAGTCCCAGTGGCACTACCCTGTCCAATCTGGAAGAGGTCAAGAACTATCTGATGAGTGATGGCACCTGCAAATGTGGCCTCGAGTGTCCTCTCATCATCAACAAGGTGTTGAAGCTAATCTGTCAGTTTGTTTGTTCTGTTGATTTGTGTGTTTCTAGTAAGGTTTGGCAATACACAACAGAGTTTTATATTCATTAGGCTCTGTGGTGTTAATCTTACTCTCATTCTTGTGTCACAAATATACTTGTGGACCCCGAGGTCACAGCTAAGCAGCTGTTTTACATTTTTCTTAGTTACTTGTAGGAAGCATGTCTAGTTAGATTTGTCTGTCTAAGTATTGGTAAATGGCCTGTATTTATATAGCGCTTCACTAGTCCCTAAGGACCCCAAAGCGCTTTACATTCACACACTGGTGATGGTAAGCTACATTGTAGCCACAGCTGCAGCAGCTGGGGCGCACTGACAGAGTCGGGGCTGCCGGACACTGACCACCACCAGTAGGCACCGGGTGAAGTCCAATGTCTTGCCCAAGGACACAACGACCAAGACTGTCGGAGCCGGGGCTCGAACCAGCAACCTTCCGATTACAACACAAACTGCCAACTCTTTGAGCCACGATCGCCCTCTGGGACACAGATATCTGTACAAGGCTTCACTTTCACCCTCTGATAACAAATTTACGTCATCCTGACCAAAACAGAACCTCACATACTTAAGGGAAGCAAAAATGACTGTGTAACAGTTGCATAAAAGGAGGAATAGAGAAAAACTATTTCCATATTCTCCATAAAGTTTTGTCTGAAGTCTGTCTAATCCTCCTTTTTGCTGTTGTGCAGGTTTTCAACTTCACTGTGGGTGTGAAGGTGGAACAGCACAGCCAGCCACTGGGCAAAGCGGAGCAGGACATGACCAAACTCTGTAATCATCGCAGGAAAGTGGTGGCGATGGCTGCCCTGTGTCGCAGTATGCAGGCTTCACAGCTGCCCTTTACCAACTTTCATCATCCAGGTAACCAAGGTGAGCACTGACATGCAATAGGTTTGAGACATGGTACCCATTTATCACTTTGCGTTTATTGATATTATCTAATAAAATAAAAAGCATAAACATTTTAAAGAGTCATACTTTTTTCTTAATTTCTACAGATTTCCTTAAAAAGAAAAAATCTGAAAATGCTGAGTTTTAATTTTTCTTTGAATAAAGTCTGTACGAACGATGTTGACAGGTTCCCCTCACAGCCTTTAATTTCAGGAAATTTCATTTATGAAATTAAGAGGCTGTTATTAATAAAATGTCTTCATGTCAACCTTCAAATCAAGTTTCTTCTACCTCACAACTCTACCCTCTTGCACTCTGATTCGATTACTAGAATACCAGAGAAACTATAACAGAATCCACAATGTTTCAATTCAGTGTATTCCACTTTAAGCCACAGCCTTACACACATAATTTTGCATCCATATTGTGGATCACATGTGTTTGACTGTGAGATGCATGTGGGAGTGGGCTTGGCCATCTGCATGAGTAGCCAGTGACTGCCGGAAATCCTGTGGGAACTGGTGGGTGTGGTTTGAAAGGAAATTTGTTGCCTGTAGATCTTTTTGTGTTGTTGAATGCAGCAGCTGTCAGCCACACAGGACATCAATACTACAGCAGTTTTAATTCTATCTACCTAAGAACAGGAGAGATTCAGAGTTCCAGTTCCAGCTTCCTTTGTTTCCTCCACTTTATTGTCTCTTATTTTTGAACCCAAACTGTTTGTATTTTGGTAAAAATCAGTGTTGAGAGACAACTCTCTTCTATTCTGTTAAAAATTTGGTTGGAATATGAATTATTTAAATAGGCAAAGCTGCTCTTACTCAAGTAATGTGAACTGAATATTTTAGTGTAATGTTATTAGTGTTAACACTCCTTGTATACACGACAAATCAGAGAAAGTCACATGGGGTGTTGGGGAGCAACTGTTGAACCAGGCCTTTTCTATGCACTCTGTGCAGTTATATTCCTTCATTAAATGTATAAATTCTCTCATTTTGGTTGGTTAGATAGCTGTTCCCTTTTCTCTAGATTATTTCATTTTAATTGGTTTTGATATATTTTTGTATTGCAGAACTTGACCTCCATTCTGATTATTCAGCAGCCATTAGATAACAAAAGTAAAATGTTCTTCTGCACATATTAGTTATAATTTCAACATCTGATATTTAAAAGCCTATATAGATAAACAACAAAAAAACCCAAAACAAATTGCACACCCTTTAACTCAATTACTAAAATCGATCATTTAAATGTTTTTTACAATCTGTAACAACAAATGTATTGAAAAACCTAAATAAATTTTACAATACATTTTAATCAAAATTGACAGATGTAAAAAATTGACAAATTAAAAGTCATGTAAATTTATATTTAATTTTTTTGTCAGACTGTCCAATAAGCACTCGTCTGTTTTGTTTTGTTTTTTAAAGAATTTTCTGGCACTTATTTCACAGTTAAGACATTAAAACAAGAAATTATGGCAAATTTGTCTTTCACAATTATTACTCTGTAAACCATTTAGCAGTGTCAGGAAAATTGAGTAACAAGCTGTCTTTTTTGTCCCCACTTCCAGAGATGAACAGTAGGGGGGACGGTCGTGATACAAAGGGGGAACCCACAGAGCGTGAAGAAGAGGACCGTGGCATTTTCTGTCCCAAACTCCATCCAGTCCCAGCTCGACCCCAGAACAACCTTCACCCAAACCCCTGCACCAGTCCTAAATCCTCTCACCATTTTATTTATCCTTACAATGGCTCCTCCTCTGTACTTCACCCAGCCACAAACTCTCACCATCCACTAGATGCCTTGAGAAGACTTCACCATCCTGCTTTCTCAGCATCTTCCAGCTCTTCCTCCAGCTCATTTCCAGTGTACAGTACCCCCCAGAGGTCACCTCGTACCCCCACTCCTCAAAGCAGCAGTCAAGGTCAAAGAACACCTAAAACCCCAGAGACTCCTGTTTCTCCTCGGCTAGGACCCCTCTCTTCACCTCCCACCACCTCGTCCCCTATTACCCTTGGTGGAGGAGGAAGAGGAACACAGACTCACCCTCATCATCCTCATGTTGTCATTGTGGGAGGTTCTACCCCACCCTCCCTTTCTCCCTCTGTCCATAACATGTCTATGTCTCCACACCAGCGCTCCTGCCACCCATCAGCTTCTCCGTCCTCTCTGTCTGAGCAGGGAGGAGGCTTACCAGCAGTAGAAGGAGGAACGCTGATGGGAAATAACTTGCCTCAGAGGAAGAAATCCACCTCTTCCTCTCCACACTCCCCACTTCCCAGTGGCTCCCCAAACCCCAGCCCCCAGCTCCCCAAATACAAGCTGGAAGACATCTTGGAGCAGTTTAAGAACTCAGGCAATAGCAGCACTAATAATCACCACCTCCTAAACCCTAATAATCCCTCCTTACTGACCAACCAAAGCAGTAGTAACCCTCATGGTCTTTCCTCAAAGCCCTCAAAGACTCCAACCTCCACTGCAGGATCACAAGTTTTTGGGTTGAACTCTGCAGGGCCCTCTAGTTTACCTCTGGGGCCATATCTGAACCACCACCATAGCCATCAGGGCAAGCTGCCACATCCAGCTTCTTTCCCTGCAAGTAGCCTCCTCTCTGCGGCTGCCAAGGCTCAGCTGGCTAACCAGATAACCCAAGGCCAGAGCTCAAATGTGACCAGCAACACAGTGAGCTTGGCCTCTTCTCTGGAGGTCCTAAAAGAGGCACAGCAGCAACAGGCATCAAAGGTAACAAACAGCACTTTACATAACAGCCACTCTCCCTCCTCCATTGCTTCTTCTAGGCTTCCCCTACCCTCCCTTGCAGCAGCCTCCACTGTTTTCTTTCCTCCATCCCACTCTCTGGTCCAGTCCCTGGCTTCTTCCTCATCCCATCTGCCACAATCAACAGAGCGTAACACATCGTATAGGAAGCGGCAACGTCGATCTCCCACAGTCCTCAGCATGCTAACAGACACCAAGCAGCTCTGCAATGGACTGCGGAAGACCCCACCAGAAGATGCTGTTTCTGCTACAGTTATCAATCTTTCCTCCTCGTCCACTTCATTCCCCTCCTCCTCGCATTCCTCCTCTACCTCAGCTGTGCAGAATCAGAATGCCAACATCTTGGATAACCATCATCAACTCCTCGCCGGCCAGATGTCCAGGTTTCCTGCTCCTCGACAGACTGCACAGCTTTCCAGGCCTCTGCGCCCAAATGAGGCTCTGGACTTCACTACAGGACCGACACCCACAGCCACCCCTCTTGGCTTGGATCCTCCAACCCAGCCTTTGTCTGCCCTTTTACACCTGCTCAGTTTGCAGAATGCGCAGGCCACAGTCTCAGCACCCAGCTCTGCCTTAGCTCAGTCTGGATCTGTGTCTGTTGAAGTAGGTGTACACACTAATAAACAGAGCCCCAAACAGTCACCTTCATCTCCAAACCATCAGTCTAATATCAGGGAGTCACCGGCTCGGTCACCACGCCGAACAGATAACACTAATTCTCTCCCATTGAGTCCACAGCCACTTTCTCCTCTTCTCCACTCCTCTCAGTTCACATCAGCACAGTCTCATCTTCATCCTCAGTCCACTAAATCAAGTCCTCTTCAAAAAGATTCTTCGTGCACAGTGTCACCAAACTCAGATTTCCACAACAGCAGCAGCCCATCTCAACAGACACCCGCATCTCCCTTTGGCAAGCATCAACAAACCGATAATCGCATTCCTTCAGTAGATCCTGCTTCCCACTCATCCTTACAGGTTGCCTCCCCTCAGGGCACTGTGACAAGAGAGATTGTTAGTAAGAACGAACCTATGTCAGTGGACCTTAGTCATCCTCAAGACAGTGTTCCTGTAGGGGTGTCCACTTCCCCAAAGCCTCTAGATCTTAGCAACCATGTCCTGGCCATTCTTGCAGCATCCTCTAATGTTCCCCAAGGGGAGGGCAACTCTTCCAGCCATACCTCTGATGTTGAGACGTCTTCCCCAGGAAATCAAACTGCAGGTGAGGATGTTTTTCAATGGTTTTAGTGTTACAAATACAGCCTAAACTCGTAATTTGTATTGAATTAATTTGGTTGTCTACACATATAGACATCAGATTTGTTTTTGTCATTCTTATTTTTAATGTGAGTTGTATTTGGACCGATTTATATCCCTAAATTTTGACTACTTTGTTATACTGTGTGTACTTATTTTTTAAGCACTATATGTCAAGTACAAGGGGTGATTTTTTTTTTTCTTGTTGCTCTGAATCAGAGTGTGCTATTGTTAACTTGTAAAGTGAATTTAGCATTGTAGTTGGGTATTATAACTCTGTACTATGTTCAACACAACAGTTGGGTACTGTGTAAAATGATGCATACCATTCAGCACGAGACCCATATAAAAATGTGTTGACTGATATGTCACTCTAAACAGATTTAAATGATTGCTGTTTTTCTCACAGGAACGGAGGAGTCTGAATTTGGGGACCCAAAGATCTCCACGTTAACCAAACCTTCAGCCGCCAGTCCCGGGCTCACTAGCTCCTCTCGTCAAGGAGAGAATCACAGTCCCCCCAACCCTTCAGCTGTAGGTGACTCAGCCACTCCTTTAAGTCTGGCAGAGGCCTTTCCCTTCATGAATCAAGAGCAGCTGCTCCAGCTGCTGTCATCTACAGGAGGAGTACCATCTGTCCTGGACCCCACAGTCCTGGCTTCATTGCCCCTAGGGGGCCTTTGGTTGGGAGGACACCATGCACAAATACCTCCTGCCAGTGTTGCACCACAGCCACCACAGAATCTGTCAGACCAGCAGTCAGAGCAGCAACAGCAGCAGTTACTGATAACACAGCAAGAAGATGCACAGCAGCAAAACCAAGACCACCAACAAAAGCAGCTGCAGATTAACAACAATCATCTGTTTCCCTTGTTGCCCTTGTTGAGTGGTGCCCAAGGGGAGTTGCCTTTGAACCTTTTAGGGCTGCTGAATCCACTTCCGGCCCCAGCGTCAGCCCCTTCTGCAGGACAGGAGGCTGATTTGACAGAAAAACACAGCTTTCACACTCTGCTAATGGCCTCCTTGTTGCAACAGCAGGCTTCCTTGTTACCTCTATCTGCGCTGGGTCAGTTGAGCCAGGTCAGCTTGGAAGTCCCTATCCAGCAGTCACAGCAGATCTCTACTACATTGGAAGGCCTCAGTCTGGATAAGACCTCTGGCTTGCTGGACCCATCAACCCTAACTGGGCCAGGGCTCTTGGAGGTCACTCAGGGCCTCCTTCCTATTCCTGCAGGAGCTGAAGGTTCTATCCAGGCCCTTCAGTCTCTACTCATTCCTGCCACTCTTCCTCCTCCCTCTGCAGCCTTCCTGCCCCTCAGCCCTGCCTTGCTCACTGCTGCCCTGAGCTCTGCTGAGCTCCACCCGCCTCCCAATACCCAATTAGCTCCTGCACAGCAAACCCAACATACCCAACCTCAGGTACGCTCCCGATTTCCTATAGCTCTTTCCTCTGAGGTCATCCTAGTTTTCCTTGGAAAAACTATAAACTAATTTCCTTAACTCCTCCATTGTTTTTTTACTGCATTAGTTTCCCAAATGTTTCGTTTTTGCTAACCTGCTTTATAATGAAACCCTCACATTTTACATTTGGTTTGGTTACAGTCTTTCTGTTTCAACCTACTTGTGGCATGAATGGGAAGTTTTTCATCCTGTTAATAGTTCAAATATATGAACATAGAAAAAACACTTAACAGTAACTAAAAGAAGGAAGGTAATAATGATGATGATTATAATGTGTGAAAGAGTGGTAGGTGTCCTTTTCAGCCGTTGCAAAAATTCAAAGTCTGCATTCTCCAAAACTTTTTTGTTTAGTTTTTTTTAATACTGAGAAAAAACTGAAAAATGTATTTCTGTCTGCTGGTTTTTCCAGCCATACCTTAATTATTTTATAATCCATTGTCTGAAACCCCAAATCATTATATTCACTTCAGGTACCCACAGATGCTGGTGTTGAAACGCTCATACCTGTATCTCTTCAAAGCAAGGACAACCCCATCCTCCACCAGTTACTCCCCACTTTGCTGAACCCTGCTATATTAAGTGAGTTCGCACACACCCTGTATTTTATGTCTTTCTAATTATTTTAGGAATAAATGTTATTTGCCTTTTCAGTGTTAAACTTTAAACTCTGCAGGGACTCTGTAGCAGTAAGCCTGTGTATTAGTGTATTTTTTGCTTTATAGGCGATCTTCCTGGCCTCACAGGCCTCCATAACATTGTGGGGATTGGAGCAGGTTCCATTCTCCTACCACCAGTCCAGGCCTCTGCTTTGGGGATGCCACTGTTACAGGGCCCTGATGGAGCAATCAACTTACTCAACAACATACAGGTACATACCTAGCATGAAGTCTGGAGAATACAGCATTTTTATCCTTTCTTTGCTGTACATACTAGTGTTAAGGCTTTGCTGTCTTCTATAATAACCTTCCTTTAGCTGCAAGCACCTTGTTGCATTTGTTAATAAAATTCTAAGTGGGTGAACATGAATGCATATGTGCATGCTGGAGTTCTGATGCCCCAATTTGAGATATAGCGTTTCCTAGATTCACTAAAAATAAAAAGTGTTTCTTTCATCACTAAAGAATGGTGTCCAAAAGTTTTAAGATTTAATTTTTTTTGCTAGAAATGACTATAATGGTTCAGTTATATCAGCTGTAACATCAGTGTCATAAAGCTTCACTTTTGAAAAAAGTTGTCTGCTATAAAATTGGAGTTCTTCTCATATTGTATCAATATTTTACAGATGTTGTCATTCATCTAAAAAAAGCCCTATTGTGTTTTGATCTGGAAGTGTGTGAAAATTGTTTTGATTTTTATTTTTTTTTTGTGAAAAATTAAATCCACGTTCAGACAAGTGTTTCAGTATAAACACTGAATTCAGTATCATCAAATGTTGAAAGATTCTGATTTTTTTTTTCTCCTGGATGCTTTAAATTGTCTTTGGCTTTTCTTAAAGTTAAATGTTCATTTATAAATGGAGGATTATTTAATTTTAGGTAATTTTGCAACAAAGAGAAAACAGATTTTAAATTCTCAAATGCTTTCAGGATCTTTAACTGTTAGTTAACATATCTTTTTCTTTTTGCTTCTCCAGCTGAACCTTGCTCCAGCCTCAGAAGGAGAGAAGCCAGTATCCTTGCAGGAAACGCAAAGCCCTGCCCCACAGGAAGACATACCAGCCAGTCAAATCACTCCTGAAGTGATCCCAAGTCCTGTTCCAGCTCTAGCTCCAGCTCCTGCCCAAGAATCCACTCCACCCTCTCAGAGAGGATCTGAGGGCAGATCTGTCATTGATCCTTATACTTCTTTCATGGACACGATTTATACCTCTTTTCTTCAAGTCAGTGCTAAAGAGCAGGAAGATGGGGCCCATTTGGGGCCATCTGACCCCACTTCACCCTTCTGTGCCTTACCTCCAGTTTCTTTTCCTGTGGAACACCATACACCATCCACAACAGTCCCAACTCTGCCACAGGCAAGTGCCCCAGTTTCCCTTAGCCCACGGCGGGCTTGTTCCTTACGCAACCCAGACTTATCCCGACTTAGTCTGGAAGCAGCAGCCCATTCTCCAGCCCAAGGGACACCCAAACCCACTGAAGATGGGTCTGTGTCCCCCTTACAAAGGAAACCAGTTATGGTAGAGGGACATACTCACCCAGAACCTCCTCTTCCACCTATATACTTAGAGGAGGCCAAGACAGACTGTGCTGGACCTGCTGCATCTATGTGCCCTTATGTGGATGCAGGTGTGGATAGGCAGGGGCATCTTCCCCAAGTAGGGTATCTCAGTCCTGGGGATGGATGCAATAGTAGGCCCACTGAAGAGACATCTGGGACATTGCTGCACTCTGAACAGGGAATGGTGAGTGCCCGTGTCTTCTGTTTTCTTTATACTCAAAGGGAATTTTTTTTTTGCTTCTTTTAGACACCAGAAGGTAGACTTTAACAATGGTGGGTTTTAGACTTTTGATGAATTTAACTAGCTGAAATTTAAAACAATGTTGCATGATTTAATCATAATAACTTTGTAACATGATTTCTGGTTACACAAAGGACCAAGCAGGAGCAGCGGGTGGAGCCAGAAGAGGAAGGAAAAGAAAACAAACGTAAGATTCCTTTTAAGATGGGTTAACTTCTCATTTGTACTCGATACAGAATGTTACCTGGATAATTCCATTTCCAGTAAAAATCAGAGTGCAGTTCTATAATAACTGTCTTGTCAGGTGTATTTGGCGTACAGTAGTGCATACTAATGTGTTTCTCACTTTATCAGGCTTCAGAATGTGTTAGAAGACTTCAGAGACGTGGATGCTACAGCACTAGAGGAAACCAAGGCTACAGTAAGACTTGTCTCCCCCTTGATGACTGGATTTATTGTTGTTTATCAGAAGCGCTGGTTGTTGATTACCTCTCACCAGTTCTGTTTAAATGTTCTTAGACTCTTTGCAGTCTTAAAGAAGGGCCTTGTTTTCCCCCACCTGCTATTTGCTGCTGTTACTAGAGGTGGCATGATACCACTTTTTTATGTCTGACGCCGATATCATAAATTTGGATATCTGTCGATAGGGATGTAAATCCGATAAAGTCCTTTACAGTCAATGAAACTGTTTTTTTTAATGTCTTGCTGCATTTTATACTCAATTTTTTAAAAACAAAACGCTAAAGCTATTCTATTATACTTGTATGCAAAAAAATAGACTGCACCCAAAATATTTTGCAGTTCAGCAATACTGGTCTTTTTATTTAAACTTTTAGCAGAACTTTAAATGTAAGTATTTAAAAATAATGTTTAAAAAGTAATTTAAAATGCAGTTTTATACAGATTTCAAAATCTCTTTGGTTCTGAAAAAAAGAAGTGCAATATCAGCACAAAATAATGTTTATAGTGAACAACTTAAAAAAAAAAATTTAAAAAACGAGTTGAAGAATGGACCCTTTTATATTAAAGCTTAACCTAAATAGACAAACAGAGTCAAAAGCAGTGCAAATGTATGTACACTGTACACTGTCTTGTTGGTGTATATATGTATGATTTCTATACATTGTAAATCAGATAACCACTTTGTTTATAAGATTCAGATAATTATTTATTAAAAGGTAGACATTTTAACTGAAAATAAGAAAGAAAAGTATTTCTTTCAGGATTGGACCGATACAGATACTTTATTTCAGATCGGTCCATCTCTTGTTGTTACGTTTCCAGAGTTTGGAATGTTTTAAATGACTATATGTGACTTGCATGTTAACAGACTTTGAGGTTAACATAATAGTACGTCATGTATTCGGTTTTGTTAGGTAAAGAATGGAAGAGGGGTGCTACAATATGAGTGAATACAAAATGTAATAAATTAACACTAAAATATTGAGTTAAGAACCAATGATCGATAAACATTCGTCTCAGAGTCATGGTACCGTTAAAATCCTGACTCCTCAAAGCTGCTAGCAAGGCCGTAAAGAACAATGAATATAATGCTGTTTGACATCTTCATAGCATTAGATAGATGATGTGCAGTGAATCAAACTGTTTGAATTTGTTTGTTCATTGTTGAAGTGTAAAAATGCTACAATAATAACAATGCGGCGCAAGAAATGCCACTTACAAGCAGCATTTAAGAAAAATATTCAACATTCTATTAGGGCCTTTCAATGATATCACATCATGTCATATATCAGATAATATAAAGTCACGTTCTTCTTTAACTGATTGAGTTTTTGATAACTGTAGAAACTGAAATTTCGATTTTATTTTTCTGAATATTTGTAAAATCATAGCTCTTCAAGTCATGATTTTCCAGTAGCAAGATGTGAGGGCGGCTTGGTTTGTGCAAGCTTGACGTGCAGGATTCAGTATAAAGGATTTGCTGAAGGGAGCAGTTTCTGTTTGGTGCTGTGAGTCTTCTCAATGATTGTGCAGTTCTGACTGCAGTGGAAAGTCATTCCACCACTGGCAGCTGCAAAGACATGAGCCTGATGTGACTCTTATCTCACACTCTCTCTCTTTCCAGACAGCACTGCTGAAGCCCGAGAGGTCAGTGCGCGGCAGGCGGCGACGAGGCGCCAGGTCTCAAAGGCAGTGATTGGTGGAGGGTGCCATCATTCAGAGCTGTTCACCAATGAAAGGCAACCAGATGCCTCTGTATACCCCTCCATCTCTCCAACCTCATCACTACTGTTTTAGACCTTAAAAAAATCAACTGCACTAATATGATGCTGTCATGTGAACCGTTGTTATGGCAACCACTCTGAACAGATAGGAGAAAGATCTAGCCTGAGTTTATTTCAAAAGGCGAAAAACATGAAGAGAGATTTTGTGGATACTTTTTTCACTCGTGTTTTCTCTTAGGTCACAAAATAATGGTTGCGTTACATTGTGAACAATGATCTGTCAATTAGGTTGGTGTTAGAATTATATTAATAAGAAAACATGAAAAAAACAAGTAATGTTTTCTTCTCATCAGTGTGTTACTGTGAGTCAGGACGAAGCCCATCTACTTGAACGATGCTCTCTGTTGAAAGTGTGTCTGTACACGTGTGGATGAGTGTGTCCTTTTGTGTTTGTGTGTGTTGGACAACAGTGCTGTTGCTGAGCCCCCCACTGTCAGGCCGTTTTTCATTTCAGTGAGACCATGTCTTTTTAGTAAGATGAACGTCTCTTTGTGCTTGTATTTTAGAGAAATGTTCCAGGTTTTCAGAAGGTGCTGAAAGAGACTACAAGAAGGAAAAAAAACTTGACTTTTTTTTTTTCAAAGATTGATATAACGTTTATGTGGGATAAACCAAGGAACTAGTGTGGTTTACTCAATCAGGTTTCTTAGGTAGTTTATATCAGTGGCTGATTATGAACAGGAAAGTTTTTCATTGAATATAATTTCACATATCATGTGAGATGTATTGGTTTCCTTGTTAAACCAATAGAAAACATTAATTTGAAGTTGTTTTGTACAACCTTGAATCATGTTGCAATGCTCCAGGGTTCCCAGTGGCTCTAACCATACTGGTTTTTGTAAAATTTGCAAAACCGGCCACAAATCTAGTGCAACTCATGAAACTCACGAGTGCCGTTCATCACAATTTGGCAACCCATTTACATTTCAGATGCTGTGTTACCTGACGCTGTGAAGAATAACATGTAGCTCTGGTGACTTCTTTGGGATGAGACCCAGCCAAAAGACAAGTCTATTAAAAAATAAATAAAGAGGTTAGTTAAACAGTAACCAGGTGTTTACAGAAAGTACTGTATGTCCTTTGATTGGGTGAATGGATGGCTGGAATACTTAAAACACAGAGAGCGATAATGTCTTATGTGGATCTGTTGAGTCCGTGTGTTACTGTGGATTTGGAGTGATATCCTTGCTCTGTCTCCCCTGTCACTGTTTGAGCTCTCCTCCACACACTGCCCTGCCCCCGAGAGTACTGGCATCTCTAGCTGTATTTAAAATAAAATAATTAAAATAAAGAAAAGTGAAAAAGAAAGCAGATTATGCAATTTCTACACTTGGAGATTTGTACATATGTACAGTTAATGTGTTTTATTTTGATTTTATATTGTTAGAGAAAGATGAGAGAAAACAATGAATTGTGAATTTTTTCTGGGAATTGTAATTAAGTATTTTTCTCATTCTACCCCTTGCTTTCAATACTTATGTTTAAAAAAAAAGACAATTAAATTGTGGACTGTAGCTTTCTTTTTTATATGGGAGTCGTTTTTTATTTAATATTAAACTATTTACAAAAAATTTTTACATGTACCTTGTGCTGATTTGTGTTCTGAATGTTTGACTATGGTATGATATGTGTTGAAATATTCCATCAGGTCACACATACAGAGTCCTGCCCTCTTTTCAGGATATTTTATATTTTGCTAAATATTGGAAACACTTTTTTAATATCCTATATAATAACTCATATAGATGATTTCTGTGTTTCTGCAGACAGGACATATTTTATGATGCTAACACAGCCTAAGTGCATTGTAGTTGTATTGTATTTTTAGTGTTAATTACAGGTTTCTGGTATTTAATGTGCTGTCTCAACATACTGCTGCATCACCCTGGCCTGTAATGCTCTGTGAAGCTGAAGCTTACTCATCCCTGGTAATCAATCACTAATCCCCCCTCTGTTCCCAAAATGGTTTCATATGGATTTCCAAGCAGTACAGTCATTCCTCGGATGAGAGCCAATGACTGTCTGTGATGCATACCATAACAAAGTTATTCCTCGATCCTCTGTTCAAATGTGACGCTGTACCTTGGGCCTTGGTGATGCTGAGGCTGTGGGTACCACTTTAAAGAGGCGGATGCAGACCACGCCCTTCCTCGGATTACAGATAGGAGGCGCTGTGGCGACCAAAGGAGGGCGATCAAGCAGCAGCTTTACCTCACTGCCCTTCCAGCAGCATCTCACCTTCAACCGACCAGACGCACACCTGCACGGGAAAAGACGAAACAACAAAAAAGGAACCAACAAGCGAAAAACAAACCAGCAGGGACAATCGATTCACATCAGAGCTCACTGTTTTAATGATGTAGGGGGGTGTTTTGCGCCTTGAAATCCAATTTAGCTTGGCCGCCTCACTGCGACACCGTCCAGCTGCGCATAAATATATTACCGTCATTCTGAGCCGGTAAGGGTAAGAAACAGGCCGACCTCTCCGCCATCCTCAGAGCCGGCTCGATATAAAAGGACCGGATCCTGCGCGCATCACTCCCCGCTTATTCAGACGCACCGATCAGGCCCAAGATCTAATCGCCTCCAACCTCGGCAGCATCTTTCCTCTAAGCAGAAAGCAGCATCCTCCACCTTGAATCTGCGCAATGGCCGATACCCCAGCGGAATGCAACATAAAAGTGCTGTGTCGCTTTCGTCCTCTAAATCAGTCGGAGATTTTACGTGGGGACCTGTTCCTACCCAAATTCCAAGGAGATGACACCGTCGTCGTCGGGGTGAGTAAAAGGGAGCCGCTTTGTTGTGCTGGAAGGCCCTCCATCAATAAATCATCAGCCCGGCCCATCTGTTTGGGTTGTAGATCAGCAGGAAAACACAATATTCAAGGAAGAAAGGGGGATATTACCAACCGACCCCACCCTCCTTTTTCACCCTTAAATTTGTCCTTTCACCTAGCATAACAAGCACGCATGGCTTTTATGTAGCTAATATTGATAAAATGCGCACTCTGGCCTCCTACATCAGCTGACTGAGGACTGCACCGTGCAGCTTACGAATGACACACATCAGGCCCAGTGCTTTCTTTAGTTTACCATCATTAAACATTTTATGGCACATTTAAAAAGAAACATAGAAGGTTACACGACATGTTAGAAGCTGTATATGACATATATTTAAATTAATTTCTTTTATAGGCCTGTATAAGAGATATATGAGCCCTTCGTTTATAAACCGTGACCCGTATATAAATAAAGGGAAATAAATGTATTGCCCAGGATCATCTTTGCTTTTCATTTTATTTATTGATTAAACATTTTTCTATTCTAATTTTTATAATTTTTTTCCTGTGGGGAAGTAGAAAACGTGGCCTGTTCATATGCAAAACACAAGATTGAATTAATTTCTGTTGTGTTTATTAATCAGCAGATGCTCAAAGCAGTAGATGTTTCAGCTTTGAAGACAGGTGAAGGGTTGTTGGGTGGAACCAAATCTGAGCAAGCTGCATGTGTCTCATTTACTGTTTTAAATTTTTTTATTGAGATTAAACAAACAAAAATTATGTCCTAAAATTATTATTTTTTATAGCCAACAACGTCATCTTATAGAATGCCTGCAATAACACTATTTGAATGTCTAATGAAAATCACATAGTTTAGAGAAACCTCTGGAAACTAGGAAGTTAATGCAGCATTAATTGTTTTTCATACTTAGTAGACAAAGATGCTGACTTCAGAGAAGTATTTGTGTGTGTTTTCTAATGGAGTCATGTAGTTTTAGTATTTTAATTAAAGTAGAAATGATGTATCTAATATGCAGAGGGAGGAATCATGTTGAAACGTTGTCTACCAGTAATGGAAATATCTCATCCTGACCTTCCTCTCTCCCCTCAGCACGATGCTGTACAGTAGAGCCTGAAACTGATCCCTCTAATTGCCCACAGAGATGATCAATAATCATTCAGTGAGCTCAGGCATCTCTGACTGACCTGCTTTATCTCCTTTCTGGCTCCACCTTTTTTGTGCCTCCCATTCTGCCTTTATCAACTATCTCATCCCGCTTTGGTGTTTTTTTCTGTCTTTTGTTATTACTGTCTTAATTCTCATCTCCATCTGTCCTCCCATTTCCATTTTTATGCCTCTTTGTGTGCCTCCTTCATCCCTCCCAACCTCCCTCATCCTGGGACTGATTTGTCTCTCTGTTAAATCATGCTGGCGTGGGGGTGGTCTGCAGATGAGTCAATTTTTTGTTAATGACATTTTCTATGGCTCATATTCTGGCAGCATCATTCTGCGTTGTTTTGTGGACTCTGTGTTAGATGGGATGGTGACATTCAGGGTTTATTAGCCTGGTTTCTGCAGCCGTGCCTGTCTGGGCTGAGTCACTGGGCACTGTCTCACCCAGTGACTGTGGATTTTAGGAGGAACCGATCTATCATGAGGGCAATGTTTGAAAAATACAAAATACAGACACTATTTTAGACTTATATAAACAGTATATGAGCTTGATTTGGATGATGTTATTCCTCTGTTCTTTTACAATGTGTGCACGCTTTAGTGCCAGCCAGCTACCTGTTCATCATTAGATATTATGCTTGCATTTATTGGATAACTTTATAATAAGCCATAAGACATGTTCCTGTTTGTGATGAGTGTGATGAATCTCTGTTACTGGGCAGTAAATTCTGAACATTTATCACTTTCAACACGTTAACTGGAATTATTAAGGTAGTGTTTTGTTCCATTTAGCAGGTTAATGCTAAGGCTGAAGCTAGCCTTGGTCTGTTCAAACACTAAACTGTCAACTGTAATCATCAACTGTTAAGTAATTGGCTGTGCCCAACCAAGATTTATTCAGTACTTAACCCCCTTAGAAGTTTTCATATTTACATTTTAGTTTTTGTAAATAGTACAGTCTACAGTATGATGCTAGAAATAAACCATTTCAGTACCCCCAACCAGTAATATGAAGATGCTACGTCAAGGATGAAATATTTCTCTGACTATTTCACTCTGTTGTGTAAAACATCCACCAAAAGACATTTCTACACAACAGGATTTTAAACCCTGTTTCATCTTTGATTTACACACATGCACCTACAGGACCTGATCGGCCAATGGAAACCAAGACCGTGAAGCTCATGGCGCAAACGTTTTTGTGCTGATTTTAATGTCAGAGGAGGTTTGGAGCTCTGCGGTTACTGAGTCAGCAGAGTGTTGGAGACTGTGCCTCAGCACTCGGTGACTCGCTCCTCTAATTTGTACATGTATGATTTAGAACATTCCTTAACATGTTCTAAGGAATGGGCCAACACTTTAATCTATAAAGAGTTTGGATAATGTCATGAAAAAAAGCAACTCTTATTAAACTTTTTGTTTTAATGCACCATCATTCTTCCTTAATACTTGGTCAGGAACAAAGGATGTGTTCATTTGAACCATTAGTTGTACTTTAATAAGATTTTATTTGCTGTTTGTTCTTGATCCTCGTGTACGCAGGGAAAGTCCTATGTGTTTGATCGGGTGTTTCCAACCAACACCACCCAGGAGCAAGTCTACAACACCTGTGCCAAGCAGATTGTGAAAGGTATGGATGAGCTGCTAAATAAATTAGAATACTTCAAATTAATGAACGCATGTTACATAATCTCAGTTGCTGCTTTCTTTTTCTTTCTTTTTTTTGCTTATAGATGTGCTGTGTGGATACAATGGCACTATCTTCGCATATGGACAAACCTCCTCCGGGAAGACTCACACTATGGAGGTACATTTTCTTTAACCTTTGTTTTTTTGTGTCTTGGGCTATTATGCCGATCCTTTGTGGTATACCCTTTCTTTCTGTCATGGATGGTGATTTACCAGAGATTTTATGGAACATTAAAGGCATCATGTAATTATATACCCAATTTCCTGTTGCAGGGCAAGCTGCACGACCCTCACCAGATGGGTATCATTCCTCGCATCGCCGAGGACATTTTCAATCACATCTTTGCCATGGACGAAAACCTCGAATTCCACATCAAGGTGTCACATTTGTTACATGGGTTGATGTCTTATTTTGTATTGTTTATGTTTTTTTCCATTGCATTGAGCTTTGTTTGGACATACCTTCATTTTTTTCCATATAAGGAAACTTTTTTCTTCTCCAACAGGTTTCCTACTTTGAAATCTATATGGATAAAATCCGTGATCTCCTGGACGGTTAGTATTTGAATAAATAATCCACATCAAATTATTTAGATTTTCCACTGTGATGAACCATTGCAGCACCAGTGTGTATTTGTCATTTGCTCTAAAATATCCTACACATTTTTTTTGATTTTTCTTTATTTACTTTTTAGTGACAAAAACCAACCTGTCTGTTCATGAGGATAAGAACAGGGTGCCATATGTGAAGGTAGGTGTCCTACCTGAATATCTGTTCATGGGCTGCATCAAGTAAATGATGATATGCTCCTCTCCTCTCCTCTCCTCTCCTCTCCTCTCCTCTCCTCTCCTCTCCTCTCCTCTCCTCTCCTCTCCTTTCCTCTCCTCTCTTCTTCTCTCCTCTCCTCTCCTCAGGGATGCACTGAGCGCTTCGTTTCAAGCCCTGATGAAGTTATGGATGTGATCGATGAGGGCAAAAATAATCGCCACGTTGCTGTGACTAGTGAGTCTTTATCTTTCTGTTACAAGATGCATATGAGTAGTATAGTCCTGACAGAGGTTTCCCCCCCATAATTATTACATATAATACTGTAAAAAATGGAAAAATCTAAATGTTTACTCTGTAGCATTTCTGATTTCTTACTGCTTATCTTCTGTACCAGAACACCAGTTCTAGTTTCTCATTGTTGCTAATATTAGCGCTCAGGACTCGTTAGTGATGCATGAGATGGCAGCTGAGTTCATGTGGCCTGTTAATGTGTTATGTAATCAGCATGTTATTGTGCATTATCACAAAAAAGCCTCACTCATTTTCGCAGAAATTAGGTTCTGTTGTATGTATTTCATAATGTGATGTAACTGTGAGAGAGGAAGTGGTTTGTATGACAATAACAAAGCAAGAAAGCAAAATGTTATTTTAATGAAGAGAAAAAAAGCATCGGGGGCTGCTGCACTTTGCTCCTCCAGTGAATTGGAATTGGTGTGCTTTGATTAATGCTTTTAAACTTCCAAAACACCGGAAGCATAACCCGCCCTTTTCTGTAATTCTAGTAGTTTATATCGACCTGAGTGTTGCTGACTCACACCTGTGCTGTCGGGTAATAAAAATGTAAGGAACTGATGTGTCCCAACATACAGGGTTTACAGGTCAAGCTGATTATTTGGTCTCATGGTGTAAAAACCTCACTGCAGTATATGATAAAATTAGCTAAAAAATAACAGCTGAGCTTACTGCCACTAAGCCCTGGGATTTATTACATTAAAATTTCTGCAGAATTGTAAGAATGTTGTTAATATTTAGCAAGATAGATTTGAACTTTTCTGGAGTTTTACTGAGCAAGTTTACAATTTATTCTGGTCAGGAAGACAGATTTTATATTGCAGCAGAGATATTTAAAAAAATAATAATAAGGAAACCCTGACGATAAATATCCCTCCAAAAAATCACAACAGTGTGTGTGTGTGTGGCTTTTCTATGGGTCCTGTGCTGACTCAGTGCTGAACTCGACTGCACACTAAAAAAACAGAATGATGTCAGATGTGCTTCGGGATTCTGTGTCAAACAAAAAACATCAGCACTGCTTTACACTTAGAAATTTAAGCCTGCACAGACCTCCTTTATTCAGAGTTAATGCATTTTGGGCCTCGGTTCGAATGTGTGTGTGTGTGTGTTACTACACATAAAGTCTTTCTGTGAAATCTTTTGAAAATGGGCTTTTCTGCGAAGTGATTAAAATGGATTTTTAAGTTGCCGCCTCCTGCAGATCGTCTGTTGTTCCGAAATATGCAGTACATTTGTATCCATTATTTTTTCTGTAAATGTGAATAAGTCTGGGAGACAGCGTGGACTAACAAAAGCAGCTATCTTAGAAGTGATTATTTCCAACTTTTCACAAGGAGAACATATGCCAACATTTTTCCACTCTTAGTGCTTCTTTTTAAATCAGTTATCAGTTAAATCATCATATTTGTAACTGATATTATCAAGTTAATTAAGCTGTATTCTGGTCAAAAACACTTTATCTAGTGACCTGGAAGAATACAAATTCGTTCACATTTTAAGCTGCTGTGCTGTCTTTTTTTAATGGCTTGTAATTCATTTCCTGCTTCTTAGTGTGAGCTTTTAATTAACTGCAGTCAGCTTTCTTGTAAATAGTAATTTGATGATCTCAGCATGTAGGTAGTGTGGCAAGAATACGAATATAGGTCAGAGTAAAAACTCATATTCAGCATAAAATAAATTAAGCATGCCATGTAATAAAATTATTGAGAAGATGGGTAAAAAAAAAAACAGACTTCTATCATCTAAGTCTTGAAACTGAAGACAAAGGACCAAAATTCCTGTAAAAATAGTGATATAATTGGTCTGTGTGTGCAATTTTTACATGTAAACAGTAAAATATTCATCCAGAAATCTCATTCATTCATTTACAATGCTCATACTGAGGTAAGCATCTTGGGCCACTTTATAGAGACCTGAGGCCTCAGATACAGTGTTTCAAGTTATTTCCAAAGCTTCTGTAAAGTTGATAAAGCTGAAGGCTGTTTGTTGGGGTGATAATGTAGTAAATTGACTTAAAAACCTCCATGAAAAACAAATCAGTAATCTAATGCAGAACAAAAAATATGTGCTCGGTGAAGGTTGTGCTGCCCTGCTCTATAAGCCTTTTCTGATCCTTTGTTTTAAAATGCAAAGTCACTCCATTCAAACAGTGTAAACCATTTTAAGATGCCAGTATAAGAACAGGGAGTACATGTCAAAAAGCTAGTTTCTTGCTTCCATTGTGTCAACGGCTTCAGTCATCTATCCGCTGAGCTGATCTGTGACCTGACACACTGACTTCCCACTGAGCTGCAGCTTATGCTCCTTCTCCATGCAAACAAAAAGTGACAGAAATGTGTGTTTTCCTCATTTTTTAATCTTATCTATGTAGCATCCTCAAGCAATTTAATAACAGCAGTACATAGACAGTACAAGTTGAAAGAGTGTGTGGACTTTTTTATTGCTATTTATTATTGATTGTTTGAGGGAGAGATAATCAACAAATTTCCTTATGAGGCACTTTAAATGGACATAATTTAGACATCAGTCATAGCAAAATATAGTGTGTCCACTAATCTTAAAGAGCTTTAAGAATTATAATTTATAACACTTTTTCCTGTAAAACAGCCTGGATGGAAGCAGCAGTGGATAGGACTTGCTATAACTTGTGCTGATGAGAAGCACAGTGTTGTCTGCTTGGCTGCTGACTCACTGTGCTGCAGAACGGTGTGCTGATAACAGTTTGATGGGCCGACGCTTGGCACTGCACTCAGCTCATTGCCTCAGATATCATCTGCAGAGAAACCTGAACTCCGTCTGAGAGGAGAGAAGCTTTTAAATCAATGCTGTTTGATGCCTGTTTCCCGTGAAATGCTGACACCATTGTCCTGCAGTCATGGCTGGTCTGGTGAACAAAATGGGAAATATTTAAGATCCACCCCTGAATTACCCTTTATTGATTAGTTATTAAAAAAAAAGGGTTGTTTTTAAATAACTGTTCATTCTTAGTCCAGGGGTATTACTGGTGGGTTCCTTTGGGGTGACTTTAGTGGCACTCAGTTGTCTAAAGTGGAATTTACATCATAGTAGCAATCATGTAAAATGCAAAACCATTATTCCTTGACTGAGTTACTGCGTTATAATAACATATAGTACATAATACACAATTTTTCTTGATACAAAGACAACTTTTGAACAAAACGTTGGATAAAAATCTAGAAGCCATGTTGTTGGTCGTTAAAGCATGATTAGGACTGAAGTGTAATAGTCTTCCATTAGTGGAAAGGATGATTCACAGTATTGTAGTTATTAAATAGATAGAAAATCAATTCTAGGACCTTTGTTTATTCTATTTTCTGCCTTTCTACTTAATAGACTCAGTTAGTTGCAGCTAGTGTAGTTTGGTTAACTGGTGATTATCAGTGTGTCGTAGTTGTGAGTGTGGATGGTTGGCTGTCTCTCTGTGTTTGGCTCCAGCCCTCCTGGGACTCTGAATTGGATAAGCAGAAGAAAATGGATGTATCTCTGAATGTTGTGCTGCTGTTGTTTGTGTAGACATGAATGAGCACAGCTCTCGTAGCCACAGCATTTTCCTGATCAACATCAAGCAGGAGCACGTGGAGACGGAGCAGAAGCTATGTGGAAAACTCTATCTGGTGGATCTGGCTGGCAGTGAGAAGGTATGAAACACTCAGTGTAAATGCAGCTGCTAGTAAAGAATAATGTGGGATTATTTTACATTATTCTTTGTTTACATCGCAGTTTTAGTTAATGAGTTAATGTTAATTAACTCATTAATTAAATGTTTTTCCATGACATTCGCCAGCGGCTGTTCTTTGATTTCATTCGCTTCCTGTTTTTCTTTAATCCAGGTCAGTAAGACCGGAGCTGCTGGTGCCGTCCTGGATGAGGCTAAAAACATCAACAAGTCTCTCTCGGCTCTCGGAAATGTCATCTCTGCCTTAGCTGAGGCCACGGTGAGCTATTTTTACTATCTCCATGGGACAGTGTGCCTAAAAAATAACAGTTTGGGATTTACAGTAAAGGATTTGTATTTTTACGCTTGTCTCCTCCTCCTTTGACTTTGGTATTAAACTTATTTAGGAACATAGAAAAGCGGTTTATACTTGTGGCTTTGATTTATATTTAAGGAGCCAATTAAACTGAAATTTAAATCCAGAGAAGAATAATTAGGTTTTCCACCATTGAAGCTTATTTTATTGTAGAATTAAGTGACTTTAGATAAACTGAAACATGTGTAACTCACTCTCTACATTAGAAAGTGTTTTGTTTTCCTCATTTCTAACACACATGCACACCAACTGTCTGCCTGTTGACCTGCTCAGTACCCACACTCGTGTTTTTTCTCTTTCATTCCTGCCAGCTTTACAGATTTGGCCATGAAATGCCAAAACTATGCCTGCTAATTTTCCGATTAGTTGGATGTGGCACAACCAATCTGCCACTTTAAAAATCAGTTCCAGTCCTGGTTAAGAATCCAAACTGCAAAGGCTGAGAGGCAATGTTTGCTGAATTTATGCTGTTGAATTTTTGCGAGATTAAAATAAATCAAGAAGCAAATGAAGCATTGTTCTGGCAGTTATTTTGCTTTTGCTTGCTCGGTTTTCTCGTGATCTTTTTCTCTTTTCTTCTAATCATCTCATCATCCCTACCCTGTCCTGTAGAAAACTCACGTGCCGTACCGTGACAGCAAAATGACCCGCATCCTGCAGGACTCCCTCGGCGGTAACTGTCGCACCACCATGTTCATCTGCTGCTCTCCTTCCAGCTACAACGATGCCGAGACCAAGTCAACTCTGATGTTTGGACAACGGTAGATACATCTGTGGATTTAAATCACACGTCATGTTAGATATTTAATTATATATAATATATATATTTAATGTGTTGCTTCTTCACATACAGACATTTTTTTTTTAGCATGAAGTAGTGTAGTTATACAATGTTAACCCTTCAAATGCAGCACTTTAACTTAACTTTAAATGTAGATTTACACATGACAGTTAAAAAGTCCAACCCCATGTTCAGCCAGGAGTAGAGAGACAGATATAGGTAAATATGATAATTTAGCTCCTAAAATAGCAGGTAAACCAGGAAATGTGTTTATACTGTGTTTATGCGCTGTCATATTTTTCAGAAGGGATTATCCTTTAAAACCAGGGCAACAAACTATTTTGGGCATGCCCTAAAAAAACAAAACAGTCTCAGATACCTACTGATGTGGCTCTCGTTTGTTTGTTTTTATTCCACAAAGCCGAGAAAGGCTCTGAAGACCAAATTGTTACCTGATATTAAAAAATACGCATTGTTATTTGTGTTTTTTGCAACGGTAAAATTTCAGGTTACCTTGGGTTACCATTACAACTGTAAAGCTGAGTTTTTGTACAAATTACTTTTTTTATTTAGTAGGACTAGTAGGACTAATTAGTAGGACTGTTGAACATAATGTAATCATTTCTTTCTCTTTCACAGTGCCAAGACCATCAGGAACACCGCTTCAATCAATCTGGAGCTGACAGCAGAGCAGTGGAAGAGGAAGTATGAGAAGGAGAAGGAGAAGAACAAGACACTGAAGGAGACCATTCAGAAGCTGGAGTCTGAGCTCAACCGCTGGAGAAACGGTCAGAATAAATATTGGTGCTGGTGGGGGGCGGGTGGGGGGTGGAAGACTTCAAGGCTGCCTACCTCCAGCTCTCCTGTGCTGACATTACAAATTAAAGTGCAACATTGCAATGTGTCTTCTTTGTTCACTCTTTCCTACCCTTTAGGAGAAGATGTGCCCGAGACTGAGAGGACTACATCGGAAGTAGTGACCCGTTTCGAGCCTGTGGAGGAGCGTCCCATTTTGGACAATGATACCTCCTCCATTGTGGTCCGCATTTCTGAGGAGGAGCGGCAGAAGTATGAGGAGGAGATCCGCAAGCTGTATAAGCAGCTGGATGATAAGGTTCTAGCATACATTATTCACACAGTGCCTTCAGTGTGTTGCTTTTAGCTGTTTTGCATTTTAAAAACGATGATGTAAGGTTTACAATTGAAACAAAATGTTTTCAGGGTGCTATTCACTTCCATTTAATGAGTAATTATTGATTTATAGATTGCCACGTCCAAGTGACTGAGTATGGAGTTTTTGTGTTTATGATACCATCATGTGTGTGCAGGATGATGAGATCAACCTCCAGTGCCAGCTGGTGGAGAAACTGAAGCAGCAGATGCTGGACCAGGATGAGGTGAGATCACACAAACTCAGTCACGCAACCATATCCACACTGTATGAGCGCACATGCTGTGAGTGTGAGGACACTTGTTATTTCTCCAATTTCAGCTTTAAGCAGTTTGTTTTCTTTCTAAGCTTTCACCATAATGTGCATATTTGCCTCCATCTTTCTGTTAATGGCTCATTCTTTTTATTACCTCCCATTTTTCAGCTTCTGGCCTCATCCAGGGGTGATGGGGACAAAGTCCAGGCTGAACTAGGCAGGCTACAGGTGGAGAGCGACTGCGCCAAGGCTGAGGTGAAGGAGGTGCTGCAAGCTCTGGAGGAACTGGCCATCAACTATGACCAGAAGAGCCAGGAAGTGGAGGAGAAGGGCCTGCAAAACCAGCTGCTGGCTGAGCAACTGTCCCAGAAAATGGTACATTTTTGGAGTGTGACTGATTTACTGAGACAAACAAAACAGGCTCTGAATTCAGAGACAGAAGGTGGACCAGAAGGATACGCTTGCTTCCTTGTTGCACTGCAGAGACAAGCACCTGTTGTAACAGCACCACGAGTGGAAAACACTGCAGGAGTTGTATATGAGTCAAAAAATTGGTCGATTTTATACCCGAATTACCAAAAAAAGACATTTTACCAGGGATACATTACAGCTACTCTGAATATGTACAGTTAGGTCTATAAGATTTTGAACAATGAAATAATATTTCTCTGTACATCACCATAGTAGATGTAAAATCTACTGTTTCTGATTAATTATATGCTGATTCCAAGTATTGAATTGGATTTTTTAGCTTTTCGCTGGAACTCTCAAAATGAGGTCCCAAGAGCTGTCATTGCAAGTAAAGAAGGTCATGATTAGGCTGAAAACCCATAAATTTAACCACCAGTTAAAGTAGGAGAGAACCAAGCTTGTGATCTACGCCACATCACATTCTTTCTGATAAACATGGTGAAGGCAATGCTATAGCTGCCCGTGGAACCGGGTCACTAATGTGTATTGATCATGTGACTGCTGATAGAAATAGTAGAATGAAACTAAAAGTCTACAGGCCTATACTCGCTGCTTATATTCAAGCAACTGCTGATTGGACAGCCTTTTACAATACAAATGGATAATGACCTAAAGCAGCACCTGAAGGTGACTGCAGTAAAGACCCGACAGTGCAACTCAAGGGAGGAAACACAGCATTTAGTGATTAGCTGGAAATGATTTTCATCCAATTATTAAAAACAATGCTTTGTTTTAAAATGATTTTAGTTTGTCCAATTACTTCTGAGCCTCTGAAAATGGGGGAGTCATTTATTTTTAATGAAGGTCTAGATGCAGTTAAAATATTTTCTGACAAAGGCTTTAGTTCTCCTTAGGTGCTCACCTTCTTTTATTTTACAGGCCAGTCTGATGGAGCTGGAGGCAGAGCTGTCTCGTATGCAGGAGGTGAGCGGTCAGCAGCGCAAACGCATAGCTGAGGTTCTAAACGGGCTGATGAGGGACCTCAGCGAGTTTAGCTCCATCGTGGGTAATGGGGAGATAAAGCTGGTGAGCACGATCACAAAGGTTTCCTTTAGAGTGTCAAGCACCGATGGAAAAATTCTTGTTAACAAAAAAAAAAAAATGCTTTCATTTTCACCCTTAGCCAGTGGAGATCAGTGGTGCAATCGAGGAGGAGTTCACTGTGGCCCGCCTCTACATCAGCAAGATCAAGTCGGAGGTGAAGAGCATGGTGAAGCGTTGCCGTCAGCTGGAGAATATGCAGCTGGAGTGCCACCGCAAGATGGAAGAGACTGGAAGGGAGCTCTCCTCCTGCCAGCTCCTTATCTCTCAGGTAAGAGAGAGGATATGATGGGGCATCACAAAATAGAGTGAAATTGATGATTTATGAGAACATATGTGGGCGGGAGATAAAAACAAACAGACAGAATGTAGAAATAATATATCTAAGATATCTCTTCTTGTTAACAGAGATTGAGTTTGTACATCTCTGATGTCCTGGGTGGGGGGACACTTGTCTTTTTACAGCATGAGGCAAAGATCCGCTCTCTGACAGAGTACATGCAGAGTGTGGAGCAGAAGAAGAGACAGCTGGAGGAGAGCCACGACTCCCTGAGCGAGGAGCTGGCCAAGCTGCAAGACCAAGGTAACACAAACACACCGAAAATCTTAGTGTAACATGTGACTAAAACCTTCCCTAAACATGAACGTGAATTTGTTATTTTCTTCTTCTACCAGATAACTCCCTGCTTGAGGAGAAGGATGGAGAGAAGGGTGAGACCGAGGATGGAAATGTGAAGGTAAGAAGCCTCTACGAAAGGATTTAATGTAGAGCACTGAGTACATTTTTGACATTGGATCCAGTACGCATTCAAATGCGTATTATTCCAGTCTGATCTGGTATTTTCTGTCTTTTAGCAGGATCTATTATTCTGACCATGCTCACTGTACTTAACAGAGCCTTTTTGCTTATTTTCAGTTTTTAATGCAAAGGTGATTGAAGTAAATATTGCACTCTCAGAACAGATGTGTTACTTTTTGTCTTTAAGTAGACACATCAGCATATCCTGTTAAGGACAATGATGTCCCAATTGAAGACAGCAGCACAATAACGACAATTTAACATATGTTGTGTTAGTTAGTGGTCCCATTTCTTTATTTATTTTTGTATTTTATTTTATTTTTTACCATATTTAGGACACAGTTTAACGCAGCATGTGTGAATGACACAAACAGTGTGTGCAGGATTTTAACACATTCTTTTTGAAAGTGTGAGATTTTATAGACCAGCATCTTTAAGGAGGCGCTCTTCTTTTTTGTTTTTCCTTTTCTAGAAAGCTCTCCGTCATCAGGGAGAGTCCCACCGTGGCCTCCACCACAAGCAGCTGGCCCGCCTGCGGGATGAGATCAATGAGAAGCAGAGGATAATTGATGATCTCACTGAGTCTGTAGTCATCTTATTGTGTTTTACACACGTTTTTTATTTTTTATTCCTTACATGCTAACACTGTTAAAGATGAAAGTATATTAGAAATACACAGAAATTTGCAGTTATATGTAAAACGATCCTGTTTGGTGCTGTTTCCTGTTTCTCTTGCTGTCTCTGAACATGTGTTTTTTTGTTCTTGTTTTTGTTTTTATACCTCATGCATGCAGTCGTAACTCCAAGCTGGAACTGGAGCTGGCTCAGGTCCGTGCTGACTTTGAACGCCTGAAGAGTCAAGATAGTACCAAGAGCGAGCGCCTGGAGGAGCTCTCGTAAGTGTCACATTGTTCTCAGATTCCAGTAGAGGGCGCTCAAAGCGATACATTAATATGTCCTTAAAAAGACACATTCTTATCTTTAATGACGTTTCTGCTTTTTCTGTCAGATTCCTACACGAGCGCCATGAGCAGACCAAACAGGACTTGAAGGGTCTGGAGGAGACTGTCGTGAGTAAAACACACTATCACTATCCTCCGGCTTCATATTTCACATCATCCAGAGATGTCTACCTATCTAACCACCTCTCCATCTGTCTGTCCAGGCCCGCGAACTCCAGACCCTCCACAACCTGCGCAAGCTGTTCGTTCAAGACCTCACGTCGCGAGTTAAAAAAGTAAGGCATCGACTTACGTTAAGAGGGTTTTAAAGGGTCTGTGACCTTAATATTTCCTGCTAAACCTGAGTAGGAAAAACAACAGCATCCTTAATCCCTCTAATCCTCTCCAATATTTGATATGTTGTATGAAGAAATGTCTTTCTGGGTAAAACTAGACACAGTCATTTAGTCAAACAGTCCATCATGGTTGTCGCCATATGGAATGAATAATCCTTTGTTTGTTTTTTGTGTTTTTCTCTGCAGAGTTCCGAAATGGAACCTGATGATAGCGGGGGGTCTTGCACCCAGAAGCAGAAGATTTCCTTTCTTGAGAATAACTTGGACCAGCTTACAAAGGTTCACAAACAGGTGAGCGACTACAAGAAATGAGAGCAATTTTAAGTTTTACTAATGCAAACCTGTGCTGCAGACTTGGATTAGATCACAGTTGCAGTTGTGGGGGTTTAATTCTTAGACACAAAGCAGATTTTGAATACACAGAACTGTAAATTCTCTCTAGCTGGTTCGTGACAATGCAGATCTGCGCTGTGAGCTTCCAAAGCTGGAGAAACGTCTTCGGTCTACTGCTGAGAGAGTTAAGGCCCTGGAGACTGCACTGAGGGATGCCAAAGAGGGCGCCATGATGGACCGCCGTCGCTACCAGCAGGAGGTTGACCGCATCAAAGATGCGATGAGGGCAAAGAATGCCATGAGACGCCCCCATGCAGCACAGATCGGTACTGCACCACCTGATGCTTAATTCTGCAGCCCAGTGACCCAGTTTTCTTGCAGCTGTACACTGTCTTACATCGCTTTTTCATCCTGACAGCTAAGCCGGTGAGACCAAAACAGCTGACCGTTTGCTCTCCCACCAACCCATTCTACGCCTACATCCGTGCTACTGAACACGCCAACACCTACAGCAATGCCCTCTTCCAGAGTAACGTGACACCACAGCAGTCCACCAGTGTCAGCTGCAATCCCAACTCTGTGCAGAGCAACACGTAAGTTTAAATCCTTTCCTTCATCTTTTCCAGGCAGATGGTGGATAGTAAACACAAGTTCTTATGATTGATTTTTAAGGTTGCTGAGAGTCTGCATTGATCTTAAAAATGAAGCATCCTGTTGTGTTCAGGTTGGCTGCTGAATGTGAGGCCAAATGTATAACTGTGTATGTCTATGGTTTCTTTTGTGGGGTTTTCCACAGAGTTTCCACAGCACTGGGCTACAGAGCAGGAAGATATACTGGGGACATACTGGAATCCTACCCACTCAACATTGACAACGGTAAGTACCAGAGGTGTGGACTCGAGTCACATGACTTGGACTCGAGTTAGACTCGAGTCACTAATTTTATGACTTCAGACTTGACTTGAAAAATGATCTAAGACTTGGACTTGACTTGGACTTGAACCGGTTTACTTGAAAAGACTTGACACTTCACCCAGTGCTGGACTGGCGATCAGGCATTTGCCCGGTATGCCCGATTTATTTATTTATTTTTGAAACAGTATAATTGTCGACTCTGTGCTGGAAAAATTACAGCCGATGAGGTCGAACTTTTGAGACAAAAAGGAATGCGATCTGTCCTGTAATAGAATTAAAAGAAAGACACAAAGCCAGAGCTTTTTGCTTCGTCTTTACGCTGCTGCCTCTTCTTGTCTAATCCTCTCCCCCTCCCTCTCCTGTTGCTACGTCAATGACGGAACTGATTAA